>JAPFUF010000499.1:0-22923 GCA_030780645.1 Aschersonia sp. MBC 508
CCATCTGGCAAAGCAGGTGCGGTCCTGCAGCCACTCTGGACCTCGACGGGAAGGCAACGGCATTTCTTTGTTACTTGACCCATGCGCAGCTCGTGTTCACATTTTGCATCCACGGAATACACTATATGAGTTAAAGCACATGCAGGATACGTGGTCTACTTAGTCTTGAGCGTGGCTCGGTGCTCGCTGCCGTTGTGACATGTGTGCTCCTCCTTTGCGTCGTCATCGTCGCCGTGTTTCTTTTTCTTCTACATTACACACGTGCAGCCTCAGCTTCTTTTCCTCGCTCTCCCGTCACCCAGGGCCAGATCCTGTCTCATTGTTATTTGAGACCCCGTGTCTGGCGGGCAATCGATAGAGCACGGCCGGGCTGGTCCCCGTTCAATCCCTTGCTGTGTCACAAGTCCTTCATCAGCTTTGCCTCGTCTTGCCTCCCTGGAGAACTTCGTCGCCACGTTTAACCGTCCAGTCTCCCCGCCTTGCCCCCTCGCCCGAAATCCTCCTGCCTGGCCCGATTCTGATCTCATGAGGAGCTCAGCTGAGCTTCGACTCGGTGAGCTTTCACATCATGGCTGGCCCTCCGCTGTCGAAGCTGCTCGCACGATGGGCTTATCGGTTGACGCGGCTCCGCAGCCGCATCATCATGGTGGCTTTGTGCGGCATGGCATTCATTGTATGGCCCTTGATGCAACTCAGTGGGCGCCATGCAGATAGTTTTCGCTGGCCGATCCTTGGCCATTCGCAGTCGAGCATCGAGTTTCCGTGTCGAGGGTTCCCCAATACCGATAAGATCGCGGTGTCGCTGAAGACGAGGGCCGCCAACGCTCATGCCAAGCTACCGTCTCATTTCTTGACGCATTTGCAATGCATCCCCGATGTTATGGTTTTTTCCGACATGGTACGATTGCGATTCATGCTTTCCGTTGTCTGGGATCCAAGGAGCTGATTTTTATTTACCCTCCCTCTCAATCGGATTTGAAGGAGCAAACCGTCTCGGGTCGTCATGTACACGATGCCTTGGACCGTGTAAGTGAGCTTGTCAAGCTTGTCAACAAGGCGTTTTCCTTCTACGAAGAACAAAAAGAGTGCGCCGGTCCGCGCGAGCAATGCCACGACGATCCGGCCATGTCAGCTGAGCTGGACAAATACATGACGGTCAACATGGTGGCAAGGGCGTGGGAGCTCCGGCCGAATCGCGATTGGTATATCTTCATCGAGGACGACACGTACGTCATTTGGTCGAACTTGATACATTGGCTGCGGAAAGTCGCCGATCGCAGCCGAGATGCCTTTGTCGGCAGCGTTGTTATGCTCGACGGCTTCGCATTTGCTCACGGCGGGAGCGGCTTCGCCCTCTCTGGGGACACCATCAAACAACTGCTAGCCCGAAATCCCAATATAGCCGAAACGTATGACAAGACGGCACGCAAGAACGCCTACGGCGGCATGGCGCTCGTCAAGGCTTTGCAGCAGCTCGAGGTGCCAATCAAGCACGCCCATCCCATGTTCAACGGAGAAAAGACGAGCTCGACCCCCTTCAGTCAGACACACTGGTGTCAGCCCGTCTTCACCATGGCTACCATGACGTCGGAAGAACTGAATGCCGTTTGGCAATATGAAAAGACACGCAACTCGACGGTAATTTGAGCCCTATCTGACTTCTGTTGATGCCTCTTTCCCACAAGCCACGACTCTGACTCGGTATTTCTCCTTTTCCCAGGACATAATCCAGTATAGGCACCTTTTCGAGGCATTCGTAAGGCCGCAAATGGCTTATTTTCGACGCGGGTGGGACAATCAAGCCTCAGACAAATGCTACGTCTCTTTCAATGACGAGGGTCGCGTGCCGGAAGATATTCAGAGAAAGCTCAAGCCCGACGCCAAAAAGACGGTCGTGGAAAAGTACGCCCATAAATCGCCGGCGTCGTGCGCCAAAGTTTGCGAGGCAGAGGGTCTGGACATTGACGCGAGCGAGTTCACCGCGCTGGCCACGCACACGGAGCGCGGCCAGTTCGTACGCGCCCAGTACGAGCAGCGCGCCACCAAGGATACGCTATTTCGCCTGAATCGGCGTTGCTTTCAATGGCGCTATGAAGATGGCGTGTGTTGTACCTCGTCGCATTTCAAGCTCGGCCAGCCCGCACCACCGCCCCCAAAGAAGGAGAAGAAGGACGATGAGGAGGAGACGGAACAGCAGGAGCAGAATCAAGAGGGCGAGGAGGACGAGAATGGGGAGCGGAAAAAGGTCAAGAGGGAAGAAGACCAAGAGGAGGGAGAGGAGGAACAGACGAGCTTGATTACCAGTGGGTGGTTCGTCAAGGGGATTGCCGACTGGGTCGAGAGCATGGGTGACTGCGAAGTCGAGTGGAAGGAGCCCGTTATTCCATCATGACCATTTTTCCCTTTTCTTTTCTCAACTTCCTTTCCTTTGGTTTCTTTTTCTCTGTTGTTTCCTGGCTGAGTAGGCGTTGAGCGACATGCTACATATATCCGTAGTGGGCAGGTACTTTGAATACCATGGTCAGGCTGGCAATGACAACTTGTCTTGTGCCGGCATGTGCTGCTGTAACTCTCGGCTTTTGCGAGTCAATCGTGCACCGTCTAGAGAATTGTGACGGTGTCTGTCTGCTACGAGGAGAGGCGCAGCAAAGCAATTGCCGACGCATGGCACCGAACGCGCAAGCTTTTCTTTTTTTTTTTTTTGTTGCAGCACTCGCGCAGATGTCAAACCCAACACGCGGCGGTAGCTAAGCATCACATGTCTACCTGGCTGCTACGTATGTCGCGCCAGAGGAGCCTCGCATCTTGGACTGCGTGGCCGGTCACGTCACAGCAGAGTGGACTTGAGATGCCCGCCATGGCTTTTTATTCACGCTGTCGTGGTGGCTATACGGCCCCGCCACACTCCAGTCAGCATGTATGTATGTATACAACGGTCCCTCGTCCCCCTTCCCCCTCCTCCCTCGCTGTCTAGTCCTCGCTGTCTAATGCAATGCTTATCATGGCTCTACACGAGATCGAAAAAAAAAAATGCAAAAAAAAGTGTGGACGGTGGTGCACCATGTCTGATCTCGCATCTGTGTCCGCCAAACGGGGAAGATTGGGAGAAACGTTGATAAACGCCGTTAGATGCCCGACCCCGCCCCTGCATGCATCCAGTCTATGCAGCGTCTTACTAGGCAGGGCAAGATAGATACATAAGTAGATAGGCAAGGTGAGGTAAGGCAAGCAACGTGTGCAATATGCAATGATGCGCAATGCTCGCTGAAACTCCACCACATGGGGGAGAAAAAACAAGGGGGTGCGAAAAAGCAACAAATAGTGCATGATGGCCCGTCCCGATGCGTCTCTATCGTCTATATGTCGCTCGTCCGTCAAATGACAATTCGCGTGTCTCATGCATACGTGATTCGTTCTTCGGTGTTCAATCGCCGCGACTCCATCTGGGTCCGGCGTCTTCGCATTGCAGGATCGACTGCCCGTATCGGCCTGTCGCGGTGCCATCGAATCGTCGTTACTCATGGCCATGATGGTGTTGGAAATGGGTGGCAGAGCCCATCTGCAATCGGCGCTGTTGCTGCTGCTGCTGCTGCTGCTGCTGCTTCGTAAGAATCGTCGTTCTGTCTTCCGGGGCCGCTGCCACGGCTCGCAGCGTCCAATCAACCCTCAGTGCGGAGCTTGGCGTGGCCGTGGCGACCGCATCGGTGCGGGTTCTTGGGCGAGCTCAGAAAGCAGTACGGCTTGGCACTCTCGTCGGCCGGACGCCCGTACACCTTGCGGATCTCGCAGTACTCGTAGTCGTGACCCATCCAGTCCCGCAGATGGCGGTGCAGCTCGCAGCGAGATATGCCGCATTTGCGACAGTACACCTGGCCCTTGACGCGGAGCCTCTCGAGGGATTGCTTGTCGGACGGCGTCTGCCTCGTCGGAGACGTGCCGGCGCGGCGCCACGCCCACTCCATGTCGTTGGGGCCCGCGTACCGACTGCACAAGGGCACTCTTCCGTTTTTGCGCTGGTGAATCATGTACAGGTGCGAGTGAGCGAGGCCCAGACATGCGCCGTCAATGGGGTCGAGAAAGTCGAACAGCGTGTAGTGCAGCTCCGAGGGCAGGTCGAGCAAGTTCATGTGTGCTGATACGGCGGGAACGGCAGTGATGCTGGCGAGCTCGGGTTCCTTGTCTGTGACGGAGAGGGAACGGCGCGGGGGCTTCATCTTGGTCCGCAGCGGGAGGGAAACCATGGGGCCGACGGTAGAAGATGATGATGTTGAGGATGAGGCAGACGAGGAGAAGGGCGAGCCCGGACGGCTGATGGCGGACTGGAGCACGGCATTTTCGGGAATGGACGCTTGCCGGTCAACATGAGAAATGTAGTGAGGGTGATAATGGGGCATGAATTGGTGGTTTTGGTCGCCTTGGTACTCGGACAGTGACCATCCTCTGCGTGGTGCCCTCGTCATGGCGCGTTTTGTGCTGAGAGCCTTCATGCGCTGAGCGTGCTCCTCTCTCGACATGACGCCGTTGTCGTGTTTTCCATAACCGTCGCCATGCTCGCCGGCGTTGGTCAAGGCCGGATCAATGAGTACTTGTACCATTGTATTGGTTCCCGACGCAGTCTGATGTATGCTTGGTTGAGTTGTGAGTTTCGCTGAGCAAGTTTACGCGTGGCGAAAGAAATTGGGGAGAAGAATTGGGAATCCGTCAATAGGTCGCCGGCTGAAAAGACGAGACCAATTCTCAAACAACGCGGAATGGGTGTCCGTGCCCCTGAGCTGAGTGGGCGCAGTGATTGCAAGGCAACGTGGGAAGTCTAATAAACGGAGCGGGCGATGAAAGGGGGGGTCCCGTCGTTCTCGTGTGAATCACACCGCAACTTGCAAGTGATGAAGATGTGATGACAGATGGGACTCAACCGTTAGATAAAGTCTATTTGACGCGCGCGCCCACCCGGGTAGGGGACCAGAGGATTTTAATCCATCGCGCGATGTCGGCCCGCCCGGGGGGGGGATGTCAGTGAATGGCGGTCTCGGCTAACGGGGTCCTGGCCTTTGAGGCGAGCGTCTGGCGTTGTGGAGCCACGGAGCCCACATCGTGGGAAATTTTGCCAGAACTTGCCCTGGCCAAGCCATTACTGTACACTCCGTCCACTCGGGACGTCTTCCCAACCTTCTATACATGGAACATGAGTTAGCGTCCGTCTGTGAAGATGTGAGCTTGTGTTTCCGAGCTACATCACCCCCAGGTTTCGCATAATCTGACCATGTTTCTGCTGGTTCGGGCGACGGCTTTCAGTTGCCACTCCTGTCAACCGAAGTAGTCGAGTGATTGCTTGCAATCAGAAAGCATTGCGTGCACGGCCGGCTAAATCGACCGACCGGGGCTGTGGCAAGGCAAAAAGGGGAGGAAGAGGACCGGGGCCCATCCTCTCTTGATCCCTTCCTCCCTCCCTCCCCAATTGGCCCAGGCCACATGAATAATGGGTCTCCTTTGCGAATGCAGCCGCGCTTTCTCGTGGGAAAGAACGGGAACAACGAGCGTGCGAGAGGGCAGAAAAAAATTTCGGTCCTGGGCTGCGAACAAAGGGCCCTTTCACGTCACTGCGGAGACTCGGACCCTCCACCTGCTGCTGCAAGATCACCGGTGGACTGCAGATAGATGTGTGCGGGCGGGGCCTGCCTGACAACTTTGTCTACTTTATGCATGCGCCGCGACGACGTCTTTTCGAGGGTTGGCGTAAGCTTTCGACCGACAGGGGGTGGGGGGAGATGCCCTGTTCTGTGACGGAAAGGAGCGCAAACAGCACTCTAGAATACGATCGGGTAAAATGCATGGCGGCTTTGGCTTCCGGGATAGGGCAGGATTCGACGGTGTGTCTCGTCTTTGAAGAAGATGGTGTGCTCGTGGGCCTGCTGCTGCTGCTGCTCGGTCGTCCGACTGGCGTGGCGTCGAAATTCCGAGCTAGCCCGACACCGAAAGGAAGAAAGAATCAGATCACATTCAACGGCCCCAGCGTTGAGTGGGACTGGGCGGCTCCCCTCGGGCTGCTTCCAAAAACTAACAAGCTTGGCATGGTCCAGCTTCGTAGCTGTCCAGATTCTTGCTGCTCATGCACGGATGCGATAAAAGAAACCCCATGTGCTCGTTGTGTCAGCGAAAACAGAGGGTGTCGATTGATCCATGCCAAGCGGGCTTCCCACTTTACCTTGGCCCAGAATCGCTCGCTCGGCGTGGAGTCAAAAGGCGAGGGAGGGTATTCTCCAGATCTGCCACTGCATTGACAAAAAGACTGGATTAGCGTCGCTTTGCAACGAGGGCGCGATTCCTTGCTTCCGCGTCGTGACATGTGTACTGCTTGCAGGGTTGTTTCATGTAGGAGCTCTTACCGGTGCGTTGTTTTCTCTCAATACTTCTGCGGTAGAACCGTCTGTCTTGTCGCTCGGTACACCGTCAGACTCGCATCCCCAAGGCCAATACCCGACACAAGTGCGTCAACGTGCATCCGCGTCTCAATGCGTAATAAGTAGCCGGTTCCAGCGAGGCGCGCCGCTCCGGTCGAACCATTTCTGCTGCCATCACGAGATTTCGCCGTCACGTCACTCGTCTGCATGTCCGCCGAGGGCTGTCCCACGTGGGTTCGGGACGTGCCATGCTGCTGCGGAGAACAAGGCAGAGAGATCAGTGTCGAACGGGCAAACATATGACAACTGTCATGGCCGGCCGAGACAACATTGTGTCGATCCGTTTAATCGGATGACAGCCCTTTGCGCAGACCATCTCGGGACCGGGGTGAGACCGCAAGTCGCGTCCCTGGTCACAAAAGTAAGCGCCTGAACACGTGAGCTGACGGCGCAGGATGGGCATCGTGAGGAATCGCGTAGTTTTGTTCACGGCAGTGCCTTTATTCCAAGTGCGTGCTGCTGACCGAGATGCGGTCCAACGTTACACTTGGACACTGCACCCATCGCGAGGCGCCATGTGTACAGCCTACATGGCAAGCGTTCTTGGCTTTCCGCAGTAGGCACAATGCTATTGAGCCACATTGTGACACAAAGATCTGTGTGCACATATCTGATAAGCGCGGCATTACGGACCATGCACCCCGCAGTATGGCGTAGACAATGCGAACATGCACGCACCCCAATCAGCATGTCCTCGGAGGTCGACTGACCACACTTGCATCTACAAGACGTCACAGGTAGGTAGGGCGAAAGGCCGTTCAAGTCGCTCAACTACTCGCACCTCGAGTCTTTACGATTGAGCAAGATGTCGAGACACAACTGCGATTCTGGGCTGCGTTTGACGCCGAACACTTCGGGGGCTCGCTCACTCGGGAAACCATATCAGGCCCATTGTGATCACAACAGTGACGAAGCAGGTAGCGCGCCAGGTTCACAGTAATGCTGCTTCTCGAGGATTCTGGCTCAGGACATGCATCGGCCGTTTTGGTTGCACCGGACTGACAGTCCCAGGATATACTTGACCTCAACCTCGTCGGTGCAGATGCTCAACGCGGGGCCCGATACACCAGCAATTGCCATTGAAAATCGTACGCTGAGAAAGAATTGCAAACCTCCAGGTCGCTGTTGCATTCCTCCGGTGCGTCTCAATCATCACAAATGGAACACATCATGCACACCGATTCGGACCAGCACAGAATCTGCTCCTCAAACGCCATTGATCTTGCCCAGGCGGCAGCTGTTCAGGGTCTCAGATTAAACGTTCAATCCAAGCAAGTCGCCAGCACCTTCCAAAGATGAAGCAGCCCCGCTCAAATGCCGATCCAGATGAGCATGATGACAACATCCATGCCCTTGCTTTCACCGCCATCATACTTGAATGTCCACATGCCGTCCTTCTTCTCGTCCCAGAAGGCGCCGGTGGCACTGTGCATGCCGCGCCGGCCGACGTGTGGCTTGCCATCGGTGGCAGTGGCATCGGTGCTGGTCGAGATGTGCGGGGTTTCGCCCTTGACCTCGGTACCGCCGCGGGCCTTGTTGAGCGAGGACGTGGGCACAAGATGCTGTACGATGGTGCTATTGCAGGCGAACTTGAAGGCGGGCGTCGAAGCTCCTTGGGGCGTCGACTCCGATATGACCGCCTTTAGCATTGTGCTCTGGAAGAAACTTGATTTTTAGCCCGTGATTCTGTGTCGTCGAGGATGAAAACACGCATTGAAAAGACGTACGATGATGCTCGAGTTCCATTGCTCAGTTTTGGCGTGGTCATAGAATTCGGCGCTGCCGAGAACACCCGTGCAGGTCTGATGGCAATCGTCAGATACTTGGTCGCGTACTGGATAGACGTGGAATTTCAAGGGGCCGAGGGCAGACATACGTCGGTGGCGATTTGCTTGAGGCGAGTAAACGGAATTGGCTGTGTCGGTGATTAGCAGTGATACGCATGTAATGCCCGATATTCCAAGCTCGGCCGACATACTGGAGTAGACATGCTGGGCGTATTTGTGATGATGTTGATCAAAGGGAAGCTGTTGCGATGGCGTGGTGGAGCAGGACCAACTGCAATGGAAATTCATATTGACGTGAAAATAAACAACGCCGTCGGCTCGAGAAAAGGCGGGGCAGCCCTGTCGCCCGCCCGCAACCAGGAACGTGGTTCATGTGCCACGACGGGCAGCGGCAAACGGGCGCGAGTTTCTTCAGTGCGAAAGGATGCAATCTTCTTCGTTTCCGGCAGGTGTGCAGTCACTTCAAATGACAGCTGCATACTAAGTAGGGTGCAGATCGGTCGAACGTGTCGCCGGTACGAGAACCTGTACATGCGAGTACGCGAAGGCCCCTACCCTGGAACACTCCGAGTTCAGTACCCTTTCAGCTGGATTTGCTTGCTTATCTCTTTCACATGCCCGGTGCAGCTAGCGGACTGACTGTTGAGCTGATCTCTTTGGGGCATTGTGTTTCTTTCTTGTCCTAGTCGAATGTCTTGTCCAAATCCGATTTTTGGTATCAAGTACGCGTACATAGTTCAACAGTGGAAGCGTGAATGCCGGCCGATGATAAAGCCAACATGGAACTTCATGACGGGACCGACCATGACGCTAAATCGGCACGTTCGCGATGTAAATTTGGTCAGGTAAAGGCCTCGCGGCCCCATGCCCCATTTGTATCAAGAGTCTAAGCAGTCTTGTGGTGCCGACTGGTCACCAGTTGAACGGTAACGGCGTTGATGACAAGCTTGAATCACGACTGAGAAATGTTGACGTGTGTTGTCCCCGGCATGCTGTCTGCTGTCGGCTTCGGTCCATTTCTTCAAAACAGCGGCTCTCTCGTATCATGGCAGAGGGACCTTTTCTCTCTGTACAACGGACGAAAGTGACGGTGTCGGTGGCGGCTCGTCTGCAACCCTATTCGAGTAGGAAGCAAGCGGCTCGCGCGGACACGAAACTCTTTAATTGGAGCCTGCTGAAAGCGTCTCTGCCAGGGACAATACCGAGGGCGAATAGTCAACAGACTGCTAGACGAGAAGCAGGTGGCGTCAGAGTGTTGTATACCTGGAACAACGACTATGTCTACCAAATGTTGGCCTAGCGAAAATCGTGCCTTTCATCTACTTGCTGGCTCGCGACCTGCCAGCTGCAAGGCCGGCACAAATATGGCGATAGCCAAAAGATCAGCAGCCATAGCTTGCACATTATCCTTTTCTCCCTCCTGGCTACTTTTTCCTGCCCTTTCCAAGACTTTTGATAGTGGGAGTGAGTCAGTGAAAACTTACCTCGTGCACGCTCACCTTGTGCTTGCATGACTTGCCCATCTCGACATATCTCAACGACTCCGTTGCTATGGAGGAGTTCCACGTGACCTGTAACCAACCGACCGCCCCACGTGTGTCGAAGCTGTCCCGTTTTGGCAGCTGGTGGGGACGGACAGTGCATAGCGTATCCGGATCACGATTGCAGCGGCACGGCCAACAGCGAACAAGAGCCATTTTTTTCTTTGTCCCGCCCATTGCCAATTGGTACCGACCTTCCTCGATCCTATCTCGCCAGCCGGCCTCTCTGTCGTCGAGGATCCCTATCTAAATCCACGACCCTTTGCACGACAGCGAGCTCAGCCATGTCGTCCCAGCCACTCCTCCAGACCACGCAAGGTTCGTCATGCCTGGATCCCGCCCCCCCTCTCCCCCCCCTTCGTCCCATCTGCTGATATCATCATCTGATGTCCTCTCCGTTCCACAGGCAAGCGCATCGCCCTGCCCACGCGTGTCGAGCCGAAAGTCTTCTTCGCCAATGAGCGCACATTTCTGTCATGGCTCAATTTCACCGTCGTCCTGGGCGCTCTCGCCATTGGCATGCTCAACTTCGGTGACCGCGTCGCCTTCATCTCGGCGTTTCTGTTCACCGGCGTCGCCATGTTGACCATGGTGTATGCGCTTTTGACGTATCATTGGAGGGCGAAGTCGATACGTCAAAGGGGCCAGGCTGGTTTCGATGATCGCTTCGGACCTACATTCTTGGCCATCATTTTATTCCTCGCCGTCATCGTCAACTTTGTCCTGCGCATTACCGACCATTCGAACAAGCAAAAACACCCTTAAGACGAAGCTTGGGCGACCGAAAATTCTGTGTCAAGGGGTGGCGAGAAGACGCCGGGCCAAGGAGAAAATGATATTCTGAACACTGCAGCGATAACTCATTTCCCCAGCAGCGACCGCTTCCTGGTTTACTTTTGGATATAAAAAAGTCATCGCATCTATCAGCATGGGGCTGCTACCGAGCTCAGGAATAGCTTTACAGTAGTAACAAATTAAAGTGTCCCCTCTGTCGCATTCGTTGCGTTTCAGAAGGCGAGGAAAAGAAGGAGAAGCGATGCGGCCGTCGATGCGATGGGTACTAGTCGTTGTGTTGTCCGAGGTCGATCATGAACTCGTACTCGAGATGCCTTCTTGCTGTCTCAACTCAGGAACATGCTGGGCACACAGGAAGATCCTCATAGACCTGACTTTTTTCTTGGGCGCGGGTGGTATGACTGCTTTCTCGAACCTCTGAGCCATGACTTCAAAAGCGCCATCGTCCGAGGATGCGTCATTCAGGATCGCCTCCTCCACCACATCCAAAGTCTTCGGCTCGGGCAGCTCAAACAGCTGGTTGTATTGCGCCCAGGATCGACTCTCTTCCGTCATCAGTCGTTTACATTGCTCCACGATGGTTATCATCTTGCAGACTTCTCTCGGTCGTGCGTGTAGTAGAACGATTGGTAGGCCATGCTGTCCGAGATGCGTCAAAGTCTGCGTAACGCGTTTGCTGATTGGCGACGACGAGATGACTGACGCAGCGAGAACGTTGTACTTTGGTTGTAGCTGTGCAATAATCGTCTCGTGGGGCCCTATAAGCGTAGGTTTCAAAATTGTCATTAATGCCTTTCCACGAGACGTATCCGGTGCCGGGGGCAGTTTGTTATCTGGCCCTGTTGATGCCATGTCTACTCGGTGAGTGACGAGAAACTTTTTAGCTTCGGATGATGAGGCTTGAAGGATCTTGGAAAAGCGGGACCGGAAGAACCATTGCCATGCGATGATGCAGGGGTGACAGGGACGTGGACCGAAAAGGACAAAGGGACAACAATGGATGCACTGCATCCTGCATCCTGCATCCTGCCGCCTTTCTACTTTATGCTCCTTGGTTGTCGCTAGACGTACACTCAGCATCACTGCAAGGCGTTTGAGCGAGCCATCATGGGGGATGAGCATAGGTCTCACCACCAGATTCGCTGGCGTACCCCTGCCGCAACGTCACCGACAGCTCATCATCCTCAGGCACGCAAACCGCGAATCACTGTGGAGGCTAATCTCGAGCTTGCCCGGCCCCGATCGACGCCCAAAGGCAAGCTCCACCGGTACAAACAACCCTATTCAAGCCAAAGCCTTAGATGCCCGACGCGACAATTGTGGCTCACCGTGCAAACATAAACATCGCTGAGAAGAGACGACGGGGGCTTCCCCCGGCAAGCTCGGAATGTGACTCTGTACAGTGCATCTGTTTGTTCGGGCAGAGCAGGCGCTGTGATAAGTTGGCGGACACGCGGAAAAAAAAAAGGAAAGCAAAGACCACCGATACGATGTTGCAGGCATCATTGCATTGGCAGTGTGCGTGGCGCCAGTTCGTCTCGCGAAAGGGATGCAACCCCCAGGCAAGTACCTCAGGATTCCAGGCCTGTGTCGAGCATAGCGCCTCCCCAGGCAGTCCACAAGAGCGGCATAAACTGGCAGTTGCATGCCGTCGATCACTTGTCGTTCCCAGAGGCTGATACGTCTGAGCCGGTCTCTTGACGCCCGAAACGTCCCAGACCTACCACTAGACGGTCGAAGAAAAAGAAAAGTGCGGAGCCAAGATATTCTTCTGGTCCCCATCGACCGAAGCAGCAGGGGAGGCCCGCCGCTTATCTGATGCTAGTGTGCGTGGCTGCACGGAATTTTCCACACAGCCGGAATCTCACATGCAAGCTATGACTGACTGCAGGTGCAAGCAGTACAAACAGACGGGCAGGCAGACAGCTGGGCATGACGCGTGGAGCAGGCGGCAAAAACAGAGAAGGGAAGGATCGCCCGAGCATCCAAATGCTTGAGGCATCGAATGCACAATCGCCTTGGTGAGCACAACAGCCGTCGTACAACAGGCCAAGGTTTGCATCGAGCAGCAGCAGCAAATTCCAGTCGTGCTAAACTCTGGTCTGGATGGGGTCGAGTATTCCGTACATGGTGCGGATACCAATAATGCGCGCACTCTGCAAGGCGACAGCCTCATTGCACCGTCGACATAACAGGCCCCCCCTTCCTTCGAGTCGACGAAATGTTGTGGAATATCCTGGAATAGCCCGTGTCCGCAGTGGAATGGGGGCACGGACACAGTGTCGTGCATACTAGCTCCGGGGCATCCTGTGCGCATCGTATTGTACCATACAGTATGGAGGACGGCCCCGGTCATATTATGGGGCAAGGTTTCTCCATGCGATCTTGATACTCTTTCTCTGGCCGTGTCCAAGGCAGACAGCATTGCCGAGCGTCGACATGAGACGTTGACAAGCACGATGCCGACCGCGATGACAGATGTCATCAATTCCAATCCAAATCTATGGTAGCATCAAAGTGCAAAAAAGGACCAGGGTGCTTAGTCTAATGAAAGCTCTCCGGAAAGAGGCCCGCGCGGGCTGCTTCTTCCAATTTATTGTGGGAGTTCATCGTCACACTCCACATCCAACCTTCCCTCCCCTTGCCAAAAGTAACCACGGCATTCATTTTGGGCAGAGTGCTTGAACAGGATTGGCAGAAGAAAGGCCACGACTGGATCCGGGTGGAGGATCAGGGCCCACCCCCCAAACACAATCATCAAACACCCTTGGCTTTGGAATTTTCCTTCCTGATCCACTAGCCCACCAGCTGGCTGCCTGCTCAGCTGGGCTATGGCTGGCTAGGCTGTGAGCGGTACAAAGATCCCCTGTTTTCGGCCGCCAGGCAGTGATGGCCCAGCAGCCGAGACCTCTGTCGCAGGCAGTGCGAGCCGGTGCGTAGTCACTTGAACCCCTCCCAACCCACCCACCCTCTCTCACTTTCGCTCGCTCTCACTCGCGCGCGCGCTCCCGCACTCGTCACTCACCACAGTAACTTTCCCCCCCTTTTCACAGGCGGCCCCCCCTCGAAATAGTACCCTGCTCATGCCACGACGCATCGCACAGTACGGGGCTGTCCGCCACCGCCCCAGTCAGATGCCTCTTTACTTCGCCCACCCGCCCTTGCCCGTTGCCTGGTGTTCCGTGCAGCACACAGTCAATTATTGACTGCCTGGTCCGAACACTTGGCCGAACCTAGGACGCTTGGGTTCCTGCCTGGCCTGGTTGCTCTTGGGTGCGGCCCCTCCGTAACCCAATTCCCAGCTCCTGAACTCTAGTATCCAAACACCACCCTCTCTCCCCCCCCCCCGTTTGCTTCCTCTTTCACTCCTTCCTTTGCGCTGTAGCCAATTAATCCCAACAACTCTCACAACACCACACCCCTTCCTTTCTCACTCTTTCACTTCTTCATATTCGCCGTACTCAAGGGACGCAAAACGAGGCTTTCGCTAGCTCTCGATCAACTTTGCTCAAAAGGCGTTTGCTGCTCGTCCAGCTGTATCTACTACTTCCTCTACTTGATCGCCCGCTCTCGTGCGCGCGCGCCTGCCTCTCTCCTCTGTCGCTCCCCCCTCTGGCCGCGAAGTCTGTCGCCACTTTCTGGTGCTTGCTTCTGACACGCGCCCAAAAAAACCTTTGCCCGGCCTAACCCGACTGCCACATCATCAGGCAGCCAGCCACCTTAGCTCGCCGCATCAGGCCCCACTCCCGACTTTTACGTCAGCAAGGCTCCTCGGACCCTTTTATCCCCTTCAAGACCCCACTCCAAAAGAACCAATCAGCTGTTCGTCGCAAAACAGCAACTTCAAAGAGCGTCGTGAATCGCCTTCATCGCGACCCGTTGGCGCCTTGGCCCTTCGCGCCTTTCCCCACGTCTTCATGTTCAACTTCTGGAGCAAGGAGGCCGGACACAGCCAGCAGGATGCGGCCACGCTGCCGCCCACGCCAGGCGCGACATGGCCTACCGGCTTCGTCGACGCTGGCTCGTCGCAATCCGACGCAGCTCGGCTCGCTGTGAAAAGAAGCTGGGATGCAGTTGACGGACGTAGCGGAGATGACGATGTTTGTCCTGATATGACGTCGAGAAAGCGGACAAAGCTGTGCCCGGGGAAGCCAGATTTAGATGTCACATCAAGTCGCGACGATTTAGTGCCTCCCGCGACAAGTCGTGATCGCCTGGAACGCGCGAGAGAAGTCATCAGCCATCAGCTTGGACTTGAAGTTTTGGTCAAGCACAACGAACTGAGACTGATCAACCAGGAACTGGCCAAATGTCAGATTGCACTGGAACAGCTCAGGAGGTGTCACCTTATACCGTACCCCCAGCACTGTCCTACTCCCGACCAGATGTTGGAGATTAGCAGCGGCAAAGGGCCGGCAGCCATCACGCGATTTGGAGAATCCGTACCGCGCTGGGCGCCTCCCTTTGGAGTGACGAATGGGCCGTACGCTCGTCATTACGCCAAGTGGCTGATCCCGGATCCCTCTTTCGACGGCGAGCAGTCCGAGTGGCACTTGAACCCGGACCTGCCAGCATACAGACCTGAGGGCAGGACCACCAGAAACAGCTTCACAGAGACCGGACCTCCGTCCAAAAGCAGACCTGTCCGCGGCAACGCGGGCCAAAGACTCCAGGCACTGTCGAGTGGCTACCCACAGCCGAAAGACAAGGCTGGGCCTTGTGTGTTGAAGCGGTCCGATGGGCAGACAGTGAAGCTGGTGTGTCTGGACTGCAACCGTGAAAACTTTTCGAGCACCCAAGGCTTCATCAACCATTGCCGTATCGCGCACAAGCGTGACTTCAAGAGTCACGAGGAAGCCGCGGTGCACAGTGGCCAGCCCATCGAAGGTAACAGTGAGACGGGTGGCGCCCCCGCCGTCGTTGGCGGCGACGACAAGCCACAGGTGCTGAGCAATCCCACGCTCGGTGCCACCTGCGTGCACCCTCTTGCGCGACCTGACATGTCGGATCAAGATGCTTACGCCGCGCTTCGGTCGAGAATTGCCGAAGCATTGGAGCTGTATCACCAAGGTACACTGCCCGGCGTCGGTGCGATTCCCTCGACGGGTGCCACCTTGCCGCGCGCGTCGGCAAAGCCTGTCACGGGCAGCAGCGTTGCCGCACCCGAGGCGCCGTACTTGTCACAGCTCATGCTGAGCCGCAACTTTAACGGCAATCTTTGCGAGGTCGTCGCCGACGCCAAGACGAAGGATGCCATGGAAGACGTGTCGATGGACGACGAATCAGACGACGACGCGACGCCTGCGAACGCTGTCGATGAGCCGGTTCACGCCGCGCCAATGCGCATCCCAATCGTCAAGCGTGGCCTGGCACAGTCTGGCAAACAAACGGCCGCGTCAACGGATTCAGCGATGCGCCCATCTTCCGGCGGCAGCAGCCGCAGCAGCAGCAGCAGCGTGAACAGCTCCCACTCCGACAACAACGGCCGAATCACGCCCATCTCCTTGGCGTCTACCACAGCCTCGTCTGTAGACAGCATGTCCAAGGGCGCCTCGTCTGATGAGGACGAGGACACGATCGTGGCCAACCTCAGTCCCAACACGTTAGCCAGCAACAATGCGCCGTCTCTTGTTAGTGACGATGGAGAGTATGACGAGTCGGACGACGCATGTTCCATGATCAGCGGCGGCGATGACGCTGATGCGGAATCCGTGTCGGATGTGGCGGAAATCTCGCTTGACGACGACCACGATGCACGCCCCCTCCGTCGCGACTCCAATGGAGTGTCGGGAACGGTCAGGCTCCGCAAAGACGACACCAAGAAACAGCATGTCACCATACTCGGCCCGGTGAAGAACGAGGCCAAAAGCAAACGGTCACGCCGGACTTAGTCCTGTCACTCGGGACTCTCGCCTGGGCTGGTGTGGACATTGTTGTCGCAACACGCAGAGAAAATCAAAACATTTGTCACAATGCCGCCTCGAAGCATCTGCCTTCGAAGCATCTGCCGGACGTCGATCCGTCTAACACGTCGATGGCTCTTTTAAACATCTACTTCATCTTAGTCACTTCCTTCTGCCACATTGTTTTAACAGATTTCCTGGGGGTTGTTTTTTAGCGTCAGCATTTGTTTATATGAGTCTTGGGTGTTTGCTCACGGGACAGGCACGCTCGTGGCCAAAATGACACCAGGAGAATGAAAAGGACAAAAGGGTGGACAGTCTTTTCCGTGGCTCAAAGACAACCCGGCAGGCTCGGTGCTATCCGTGGGCCATGACCCGCACACGGTATCGACAAAGGACTTGCAGTAAACATTGCACAGGCATGCTAGGGAGGGCGGGGTTTGCATGCGTACGGCGCATTCTCCACCAAAGAATGCGCCCTACAGTCACGGGAATCGGCCGTGGGTGGATGGCTCGGGCCTTTTGTCGGCGAGGAAGGTCGATGTAGAGTTAGATTTTGGTCTAGGCAGCGCAGAAAACTGCAGAGAAGAAAAGAAAAGTTGATGTGACGGGAGCGAGTGCGATGAAGAACATTGTCCATCTGAGTGAGTCTAGTGCCTCTGTCGAACAACGATGATCACGTCGGGCTGGTGGCAGCTTGCGATTCCCACCGAGGGTGGCCCAAACAAAGGAAGGACTCGACGGTCATGACATGAAGTTGTGACGGGCCTGCACTGGGACGTGCCTTGTGTCAAAGACGAACATTTGATTATCGGCAATATGTATGACATGGAACTAGATGACAAGATTAAATACGTACGTGACGTCGAACACTATGTACCACAACAGCCCCTCGTCCACGAGCCCTGGTCCGACGCATTACTCATTCATTACAGGTACACGGCGCAGCAAATGTACCTCTCTTTGTATTCCACGTCCCGACTCGCTGGCTGGATATACCAGTTTCGCCCAGTCCCCCCTCCGTCCTTTCCGTTTGCGCTGCCCCTACACTACAGCGCAACCGCCACGGCGGCGCCGACCACAGCGGCAGCAGCAGCAGCAGCAGCAGCAGCCAGGCCACGAGCCGCACCCGCAGCCGCGCCGTTCGTCTTGGTCGGGTTGGCGGCCGCAAAGGTGTTGGTGGTGGTGGCGGTGGTGAGGGTGGCGTCGGGGGAGTCCAGCAGCGCGGACGACAACGACGACGACGAGGACGAGGCGGCGGCAAAGTTGTGCGTCGCGGACGGCGTGGCGGGCGTGCTCGAGTGCAGCGAGGCCTGCGCGCACGCGGCGTTCATGGCCTGCGTGGCCGACGGCGCGCGCGTGTCGTTGGGGCAGTTGTTGTAGCAGCTGCCCGACCGTCAGCAGGCGGACTCGCCACACATACATACAGTACACGAGAGCCTCGAGCACAGCGCCACACAAAAAAGCAACATGACATGGTGCTTGCGGGTGTGCCTCCGGCGGTCCTACCGGGAGTCGCCTGCGGCGGGCCGGCCTCGCTGCGCTCGATTACACCGCTTCTGTGCTTTCAATTTCACGCCCTGCTTTGTCGTGCACGGCAGCCCTTCGAGCGGAGCGAGGCCGGCCCGCCGCAGGCGACCCCTGGTAGGGCCGCCGGAGGCAGAACAGCAAGAGCTTGATAGGTCAAGAAGGAAAGTGCAGATCCAGAGTCGGATGGATGGATGGGGGGTTTCTGCAGCTTCGCCGCGGCACTTCTTCAGCAGATGAGGACGCCGCCATCACCATGGTGCCAAACGACTCACCCAGCGAGAATGGCGATGACGACGACGACGACGACGACGACGACGATTAGCAGAAGCTCGTGGCATGGGGTACTCAAGTGAAGGGATTTGCTCTCCGGGATCTGTACATGTTGGAATCATGGTTGCAATGTTTTAGCCCGGTGGGCGAGATGGCTCGCTTAGATAGCCCTCAGGACTCCTGAAGAGATATACTGTGATGTTTCTTGCTCAGCACCGACCATGTACGTACGGACCATGTATAGACACTTCCCAGCCGGCGACTCATCGCTCTTGGACAATTACCATACCGAGCCACCACCTTCTAGGTCAAGGCGCAATCAAAGTTGACGCCGCTCATCAGACCTTGGATGCTTCCCACTGCACGTTCTCGAATCGAGTTCAGCCACACGACTCGCTCTCAAAGTGATTCGTAGTTGCGGCTGCAGTCGTAGACTCCTTCCTGCACTGCCGTTTCGGGCAGTGGTACAGGGTCTCCTGACCTGTTGACATCCATCTCTTTGTCGTGCTTATGCTTATCTGCCACAGGGCGAATAAAGCATGATGTTTAAGGGTGGGAGAATGCAAATGCTGATTGAGGCTTTGTAGCTGTCCAAACAGTCGGTGACAGAGATGGCACTCCCAGCCCAGTCCTGACGATCCCGGTTACATGAGCGGTCATTGGCCTCGTATTGCGTCGAGCCGGACCAGCCGATCAGGTTCTTTCCCCCTTACCACTAGCCAATCATTTCTGGCTGCTTTTGTAAAATGGTCTTTAGTTTGTTTGTTTGGATGTCGGGAAGCTGAAAACCGGACATCGACATCGGCCAGAGAATTAGCATACAAGACGAGTGGTCACTACAATGATGTTTCCGCGGTATGATTCGAGCGAAGCGAGGCCAGCCCGCCGCAGGCGACCCCCGGTAGGGCCGCCGGAGGCATCACCGCGAAGAAGAAGGTGTCTTTATGTACTTTGGAAATGCCAGCGTGAACGCGTAGAGATGAAAAGAGAAACAACAGGGTTTTGGACAGCGCGGGCCACTAAAGCCCACAAGGGGCTGCATAGGAGGCGATCGACAGCAGGGGCTGGGGTAGGAGAGCGGGAGGAAGAGTGAGAGCGTATCTCGGTACGGAGTAGAGTGTGTACCTTTGGGTGACATGCTGCCCCGCGGTGTCGAGGCCGCCGAATAAGACGGCGGGCATGTCACGCCGGGATTTGGCGACCCCAGCACCGTATTCCCCCCCCGTTATCGCGCGGGGGGAAACTTTATGTTATTTGTGAAACTACGTATAAACTCTTTTTTTTAATCAAAGTATTGAAAAAATTGGTATTTTATATGAAATATGACAAGCCAGATCCAGCCGCTACAAGCGCTAGATGCAAAACGGGCATAATGGGCCTACGCTGTACTACGTCCAGACTGCGAATACGAGATGTCGCTTGCTTGGGAGAGAGGTCCCCACCCCCGCTCCTCCCTCTGCTGAATAGACTCGTCGCTGCTGCCCCCTGCTCGCCCTGGATATGAGCACCTTGCCAGCTTGAAGCCCACCTCCCCGTGTTTTGAAAGCAGCACCGAGTAACCAGGACGCTTGCCATAGAACAGTAATTTCATCCAACTACGACGCGGTGACAAGGGAAAGCAAAACCAAAACATTTCACAATGGCCAAGGTACGTTGGGCGAGAAAAGCCCTCTCTGACAGCTCTCCATGCTATATCCACATTCCCCCCCCCCCCTCCACCCCGGATAAGAAGCACACACATGCTGACGATGGCAGAAGATCAACACTCTCTTGTTTGACTGCGACAACACGCTCGTTCTGTCCGAGGAGCTCGCGTTTGAGGCATGCGCCGACCTGATCAACAAGATCTGCGCCGAGCGCGGCGTCGAGAAGACGTTTACCGGCGAATCCCTCATTGTGGAGTTTGTGGGCCAGAACTTCCGCGGCATGCTGACGACGCTGCAGAAGGAGCACGGCATCGACATCGCCCCCGATGACATGGAAAAGTACGTGCGCATGGAGGAGGACGCGGTGATTGCCAAGCTCGAGGCGGCGCTGAAGCCGTGCCCCGGCGTGGACGAGCAGCTGGCGAAGCTCGAGGCCGCGGGCAAGTACCTCCTCGCCGTGGTGTCGTCGTCGGCGCTGCGCCGCGTCAAGGCGTCGGTGGACAAGGTCGGGCAGACGAGGTACTTTACGAACGCGGACGGGCAGGAGCTCATTTACTCGGCGGCCACGAGCCTGGAGAAGCCGACGAGCAAGCCCGACCCGGCCATCTACCTGCACGCCCTCAAGGTGCTGGGCCGCAAGGCCGAGGAGAGCGTGGCCATTGAGGACAGCAAGAGCGGCACGCTGAGCGCCACGCGGGCGGGCATCAAGACGATTGGCTACGTCGGCCCGTACGCCGACGCCAAGAAGGCAGAGATGGAAAAGGTCTTGACGGACGCCGGGGCCGTGGTGATTATGCGCAGCTGGAGCGAGTTTCCTGCTGCTCTGGACAAGATTGAGTCTGGCGCCGTCTGAGCAAAGAACGAGGGGAAGGGGGGGAGAAGAAGACATCTGCATGGGCACGAATGTACACGACTGCATGCATGCAAAGTTGTTAACCTAGGCGAGCCAAGCATTGGTTGTGAGCGGCGCGAGTCGAGGCCGCTTAATTGTGTGCTATATTATCACGACTTTGGTGCATGGGCAAGAATGTACACGACTGCATGCAAAGTTATTAACCTAGGCGAGCCAAGCATTGATTGTGAGCGGCGCGAGTCGAGGCCGCTTAACTGTGTGCTTTATCGTCACGACTTTGGTGCGTGTGCCATGTCATGGGATTATCGAGTCCTCCATAGACCATGAAAAGCAAGCAGCTTTCGCACGCACACCAACATGTCACAATTGCTTCAAGGCGCACTCTGGGGATACCCTGGCACCAATGACTGGCGACTTTGCAGTTGAGGGCAATGATTATGTCGTGTAGGAGGACTTCACAGTTGTACGAGGTCCACGTTTTCGCATATCCGGCACCTGACCCCAGTGTAGTGAGTATCTCACGACGATCGAATATTCATGCCAATTTCGTAGCTCGTAGGTTTCGAAGTCTGATATTTGGGACACATATGTGCCTCCCGCGACGGCTCCCGACGACTGTCATGCTCTCGTCCAGTCCATCAGGAAGCTGTTGACGCTCTGCAGCGTCTGGCGACTCGGATTCGCGTGCGGAAACGCCGTCATGATGCCGGCCAGCTTCATCTTGACTAGGCTTTTGGTGAAGTGCCTTTCCCCGACCTTGGCTCCGTCGCCTACTGGTCCTGCCGGTGCTGCTGCTTCCTGCTGTTGCTGTTCTTGTTGCTGCTGGTGGTGTTGTTGATTCTGTTGCTGCGGTTGCTGCTGCTCCTCGGGCGGGGGACGGAACGCGCCCTGCTCATCAAACAGGTAGCACGACAGAGCGAGCGCCGCGCCGACGGAGAGGTCGCGCCCGGACTCGCATGCCACCACCACCTCGCCGCGCGGTGACGCCGCGGACCAGAATGCGGCGGCAAAGGCACATATGTCAGGCAGCGCGAGGCGCAGGTTCCGCGAGGCTTGCTTGTGCTTGCCGAGGTGAACGTCCATGTGTCTGCGGGACCGGACCCATGTTTCTCTGGGGGTGGCCGGGGCGGAGCTGCGCAGCATGATGACGGCGCACGTGTGATGGCTGTCTTCTGTGGTGGTGGTGGTGGTGATGAGGGGGAGGGCGAGGGAGAGACGGCACACGCTGATGAAGTTGGTCAGCGGGACTTTGCTGCTGCCATCGTTGATGATGCTGGTGGCGGTGAGAGTGGGCGTGCCGTCAGTCGTCACCGCTGCTGCGGCTGCTGTTTCGGTGGCCGCGTGCTCCCGGACCAGGCCGGCAATAATGTCCGGCAGGTCTCGCTCCTCGGCCGCGAGGAGCGCGTCCTTGTTGGCCCAGAAGAGGGCGGGCGTCAGGCCGCGCGCCCAGTTCTCGGTGTCGTCCCCCGCGCCCTGCACGTACGAGGACGAACCACCCTCCCCGTCGTCGTCCCTCCGCGAGGCCGTCAGACAAAAGACGGGCCGGTAGTCGTCGAAGACGACGGTCCCGGCGGCGGAGAGGTGGGCCGAGTCGTGCGTGATCCAGTACGGACGGAGCGGTTTGGTGAGCACCCCGTCCGGCGGCGGGAGGAGGGCGGCGGTGGCGGAGGAGGAGAGGCCGAGGGCCCGCAGGGACGAGACGAAGCCGGGCAGCAGCGCCGAGACCTGCGCGTGGGTCGTGGCGAGGAGATGGGGCGGAAGGAAGAGCTCGAGCGGCCGGTCGGGGAACGTGACGGCGTTGACGACGGCGCACCAGACGGGGATGGTGGTGGAGAGGGCATCGGGCATGCCTGGGGATGCATTGAGGGAGGCGTCACACGCCCCATCCATCTTGTGTCAGCACAGAGGTGAGGCCATGTACCTTGCTTCGCGAGCGAGGGTCCATGTTGTCGTCCATGTCTGGAAGATGAGGGGGGGGGATGGGGAGGGGGCCGAGCACATACGCTTCCCGCGACGTGTTGAATCGACAATGATGATGCTGCCTATGTGGTGAGAATAGAACAGACCTGAAGGGAGGGGGAACAATTTGAGATGGAGAAGGTCAGTGCAGGGGGAAAAAAACAGGGGGGGGGGGGGGGGG
>JAPFUF010000500.1:0-25455 GCA_030780645.1 Aschersonia sp. MBC 508
TGTCATGCCCATACCAGAGCTGATATGATTGTCCTCATCCTCTGACAATAGGCTGGAACTGATATACAACGGTACGGGTCCGGAACTCGTCCGCCAGTGTGGACTGCGCTGATAGAGAGAAGGCGGGCCATTCACGTTTGGCGATACTGCGAACGAGGAGCTGATGCGCGCGCGCAAATCGCCGTTCATCGGGAATCCTGGGTTTCCCTTTTGGTACCGCAGGAGCCGAGCAAGGGGCTTCGCCATTGACACTCCTCTGACGAGAGCTGATGCGGCACCATCACTGAAGGGCTGAGTGCATGTCCAGGAATCGAGTCGCATCACGTTCGCATTCAAAGACGCACGTGCTGGCTGGAGAATGTACAACATATCACGAGCGGCGGGCCGACGAGAAGCAGAAGTGCAGATGACTTTGGCGGCTGGCGGGCGCTGCGCTGCGCGCGGTTGTTTCTTTGTGTTGATAATGTAACGGCATCTCTACTGCATTTGATGGGTGTGTGTGGTGTTGGTGTTCCATTCGACGTATAGATAAGAATACTTGCATGTGGCACGTATTGTACAGGACGTGAGAGCTCGGAGTGGCAGAGGGATGCATCGAGAGGCGATGCGAGACAGAACGGGGTGAAGGAGGCCAGGGGGAACCAGGATTTGCACAGGAAAAGTTGTGCGGGAACGACATTCGTTTTCTTGGTACGAGATGGGAAGATCCGATCCGAGCTGGGCGATTTGCGATGGATAAGGGCAAAGGGCAACAGGCAGGAGACGTATTGCGGAGTGAAAGGACAAGAAGACTCGATCCAGACTCGACGCGAACTGGGATGCCGACGGTGGCCCAAATTACTGTTGTACGCTGGGGCCGGGGAGGGTGGTCTTGGCAGGGGATGGCAGCGCATGAAATATGAGAACAAACATATATGTAGGGAAGGAGGGACCAACAGTAGAGAGGGGAAAGGAAGGGGAAGGGGGTCCCGCCGTCAACGGGCATGGCGTGTTCCTGGTCGGGGAAGGAGCGAGAGGAGGTGATGAAGCTGGTGCCAATGGCTAGTAGTACAACAGGCAGGAGGGAAACACAGGATGAGAATCACGTATATACTTTATGCGGATGAAACTTGCGAGGCGCGCGAGGGCGCGCGACAAAAAGGCCGAATGCATTGCTGAAGAAATGATTTAGCGCAGAGCGCCGGCCGGGCATGCATGATGGGCTGGGTTGGGGGCGCAAGACAGCAAAGGAAATGAACTCATGCACGCCAGCCGTCAGTCTTCACATTTATTGCTTTGCTTTTGCTTTGCTTTGCCTGGCCTCGACCAGCCTTGCTTCTCATTGCTGCGCTGCTCTGATCGCGGCACTCGGGCCAGTCAATAAACCTTGGCGCCGGGCTGACTGACCTGGACTAACAGTGTCGACAGGTCAACAAATGAGACGGATTTGATTCAGGGAAAAGGATGAGAGGAATAGGAAGGCTCCGGGCGGTTGTGGGCCGCAGGCTCAGCCATGTTGTGCGTACAATACAGACACTGAATGGCTGGCTTTTTCCTTCTTTCCTTAATTGAGGCTGTATTAATTTATACACATTGCACATACGAGCACCAACAAAGCGGCAGAACTGACTAATCGCGGCACTTGCATGAGCATCGCTTGAGCTGGACTGGACGTTGGCGAATGTACAATCCAACAGCCGGTGCCCAAGCACTTCCGACAAAAAAGAACCCCGCGGGTATTGTTCAAAAATTCCAATTTATAAATGATGATATGCGACCGAGGAAAAAAGACCAGTCGCGAGCCTGCCAATTCCAAAATCACCAACACACACTTGTCCAATATGCTGCAATCGACTGATACCCCGGGGCATCTCCGCCCGCATGGCGACAGTTGCAGCGAGCGAGCGAACCAAGTGGGAAAAAGGTGCAATCAAATCGAATTAAATTAAAAAAAAAATACTCACATCGCAAAGAGACGACAGAAAAAAGGTGACAATCCACTCACGGCGCTCCGCACCACAGCCGCATTTCCAGGCACACCCTGACCCGCACGCACATGCATGGGGGTCTCTTTTTTATTTGCTTTTTCCCACACTCTCAGTCTTTTTTTACCACAGTACCCCATCTCCAGCGAACAAGTCGGATGACTGGCGACAGGACAGGCCCCCCGCCGAGGACCCGCCCCGATCGTCACTACTCGGTACTGATGAGTGCTTGGCTTGCATTTGGCGTCTTTTGGCCCGACGCCGCGCCTTCTGTCCATCTTTACGTTTCTTCATCCAGTCCTTCTTTCCTCGTCACTTCTTTTCTTTCTTTTCTTACCTTTTGGCCTTACTTGCGCAAAATAATAGTATTCTTCCAGAGACGTTCTGTCGCTATTCTACGCCGGTCTCAGCCACATGCTTGGCCCTAGACTCTGCTTTACTTTTTCCTCTCGTCCTCTCTTCACATCCACACACATACAGTACAGTACACACACACACATACATAGTGGTTGCGAAGCTCGACAAGGCTCCGTTTGTTTGTCTCACCCTGTCCTCACTTCCAAGACACCAAGAAAAGAGCGGCGGGGCCATCTGCTCTCGTCGTCGTTTTGTCTCACCTGCTTGGCTGCCACTGGCTCTTTGTGGCTGCGGATTAATTCGTACACTTTCTCGATTCGTCAGACTGGTTTCGTTTTCCCCGTAATTCTGTAGCGGGCGCACCGGGTACCCGGGTTTTAGAGTTTGTCGTTCCATCCGTCGCAGAAATCGCCGAAACCCCATATATGGCTCGCAGCAGCAGCACGTCGGCTCAGCTTCGCCCGTGATCCCGTTTTCGCCGAAACACAACAAGACAACACTACTTTAACCGACGCCAGTCTTCCCTTCAGCCCCTACGTTCCGTCTGTCGGCCGTAACCGGGATTGTTCGAGAAGGAAACCAAGGAGAAAAAGAAAGGAAGGGAAAGGAAAGGAAGTCAAGAGCGTGGGGGAGGGGGAAAACATCGTACTACATTCGACACACGCATTCGCCCTTTGTCCCGACGCCATGGCCCCAGCGGCGTCGCTACAACCCATGACACCACGAGATGTGCAAAACTTCTCCAGACGCTCAATCTCCAGTTGCAGACTACGGCCGCGGTTCTTTCTCAACACATTCGTCGCATTCGCAGCACTTGGTGTTGCATTCGTCAAGCCTGCTGTTGCAGACAGCCCCGACGCTCTCGTGCCCGTCAATAACAACGCACCTATTCTCGCCTCGCAACACGATGCAGAAACGACCACGGCGACTTCGACACGATCAACGTCAGATGCAGACGATGTTTCGGGATTGCGATTGACTAGAAGGGTACGCAACGAAGTCATTGCTGCTCCTGGCCGTCGCAGCCCCCAAGACGGCAGCAGTCAAATCCATGTCATTGTGACGGATACGCTCGAGGAAAGGTCGACACCCACGACGGACTCGGCCACCACCCCTCTGCCGTCTCCTTTCGATAGTCTAGGTCCATCACCATTTCAGATCCCTGGCGGCAGCAATTCTTGCCCAAAATTCATGAACAAGCTGCTGTCAGACCCAACATTCAAGAGCTGCTATCCCATCTCCATGCTGATCCAGGTGAGTCTCCAGTTTGGTTTGGGCCGGGTCTTTTCCCAATGCGGTGCGACCAGAAACATGTTCATTATCAGACCATTGACTCACGCGGCTAACTCTTTTGCCTCGCCTCCAAACCAAGACGTCACTGGGTTTCTTCGACGCCCAAAAGCAACTAGTGAGCATCGTCAAGGTTCTTGATGCGTCTTGCGCCGTCGATGTCGTCAAGTGCACCCCTTTTTTCAGCCAAGCCGCCCGGAATCTGACTCTCGAAGGCAACTGTAAGTCAGAGCTCGACCAGAATCAGACCGAGGTCTCGCTCGCCTACCGCGGACTGAGGGCATACAAGGTTCTCTACTCGGCAGCCTGCCTGCAGAATCCCGCGCAGAACGCGTACTGTTTCGCCAACGCCGTCACGAACTCAACGACCCCCTCGGACAGTTACTTGTACTTCATGCCGTACGGTCTCGCTCTACCTGGCGCGTCCCGGCCCACGTGTAACTGGTGTACGCAAAACACCATGTCCATCTACCACGCTGCCTCAGCAGACCGCGCGCAGCCCGTCTCGGGCAAGTACGAGGATGCGGCGAGGCAGATCAACACGCTGTGCGGACCAAATTTTGTGAACACGAGTTTGCCGGCAGCGCTGAACGCGGCCGGCTTGGCGCACGCTCCTCCTGCCTTTGGCGCCCTGCTCATCAATACATTATTCGCTCTGGCCATGCTTGTTTGGTTCTTATAAAACGCCTGCCCGCGTGGCCCAGTAAGAGTTCCTTGGATAATCAACAATCTCACGGAGCCGCAATCATGATACCTTCACGTTCTTATACCCCATTGTGTTTATTTTTCTTCTTCTTAATTTTCTCTTCTTTTCTTGGTACAAAACGGCGATACAACTCTTCAACAGCGGTACCTCCAATCATCAGCGTGTACTAATTCTGTCCCCTTCTTTTGTGGTAATATCCCAACTTGGCCATACACAAGGTCGTTTCTTCATCATACATGCACACATATCGCTCATAATTCACGGGGCTTCCACATGTATTGCGGGCCCTCTTCCTATTGTCTGCCTCTCCTACATGGATGATGGCATAGTACAGCGCAGCACACAGCATTGGGAGGATCGGCGTATGACTATTTTGTTTTGGGAGGTTTATTCACTTCTTCTGGCGTTTCTGGCTGAGCCCGACCGACGAACGGTGCTCTCTTGAACAGCGGCCGGGATGGATTTCTCTTCGAGACTGGCATATTGGAGTCCGCGGATGGATACCAAAGGCGATGTTTCATATGGGTCGTATTATGGGATCATGTTCCTTTTGGAATATGGCAATGTGACTTGGGAGCTCTTGGGACGGATCGTATGACAACCATGGCGCAGCGTGACTGCGGTGTCTGCTTGAGACTGTGTATATGAGCTCTCAGCTCGGAGACGCAATCGTACATAAAGGAAAGGCACAGCTTGGCCGGGACACACAAACTTTATCTGCAGTCAGATACAGTGTAGCGTTTAAAAGAAAAGCATCATAAAGCTGGTATATGCAACCACGCCCTGAGTTCATGTTCCTGTTGTACAAGATATGCCTACCGATATTGGATGTCGAAGCCCCTCGTGCTGTTTCTCGCTTTCCTCTTTTCTACCTTGCGGCGTTTTCCTCTTCTTCCGTTTCCTTTACAACATCGATTCTCTGATTTTTATTTTCGACGCCGTGTTGGTTTGGTTTCTATTGGCCGTCCTACCCACATCGACCTAGGAAGCCACCGCCGCTACATGCGCAATCGGGAGCTTTACAGCACCATGGCCTGCCTCAGTGGCCAAAGGTGTCTCTGCCCCTACTGCTCCTCCTATCCCGATGCTCCCTCCCCAATCGTATATTCCCGTACTTTGTGTTTTCCATGGCTCATCTATCTTTTGTCTCTTCGATGGAAGCAGCGCCAGGGGGTGTCTATCCGTCTCGCCCCCCGCCCTTTTCTGTTTGCTTCGCTTCCCATCACCCCTTCAAGGTGAAAGAATGAGGAGATAAGGATGCTCTTGGAGTCCCTGTCCATGATTTCATGTTGGAGGCTTCGGATTTTCAGAGGTGACTGATGGATAAGGCCGGCCCGAGCTTCTCCACGTCACGAAAGAGAGAAGGGAATGTGGATGATGGAGATAATCTCTCTGTGGAACAGCTTGGTGAATTCAAGAGTGGTTGATGGACAAGCCAGGCCCGAGACATGGCTAAACTGACCACAAGTGTGCTTCCCTCCCCCCCGGGAGCAGTGCCTCTCCCGCAGTGCAAGGGGAACAATCCAAGCCGTCGCAGGCCAGAGACGGTCATTCTGCCAAGTTTCGTTTATTCGATTGATTCTATTGTGGACGAGTCACATTCTGGGGCGGTGCAGAACGCGGGGGATGCCCGAGGAGCTTGATCTGCTGCTGCTGCTGCTGCTGCTGCTCTCTCTCAACAGTCTCGGCGTGGCGACAGCACAGCAGCGAGCGGGCTTTCCCAGCACCAGCTAAACGACAAAAAACTCGACATGCTCCGAGATCAAACCTCGAAAAAGATTTCACGTGAGCGCAACACGCACTCACCCGATGGAGGCAGACACTCCGTCCCAGTCGCGCCGTTTCTGGACATTCCCGGTGCAACACTCATCACAGACGCAACTTCAGGCGTCCGCTGCGGCACAGCTCCATGCGGTGCCATATATGAAACAGCCGACGGACCAGAAATTGTGATGCGATCTATCAACTTGTCGGTGCTTGACCGAAGCCACCAGTACCGAGATGATGTGATTACCTACCACCTAGTGGGCAAGTCTGCAGGATATGCACTTGGCCACTTGCAGCAGCAGCCCTTTGGTTGATTGGCTGAGGCTCCGTCACTCACGCAAGACCTTCTTGCGCGGGCACCCTTGGTCTACTGGATTGCAGACCGTGTTCTTGATGCTCTTCTTTTGCGCATCCGGCAAAGGCTTCTTTTCTTCTCTCTAATACGCCAAACGAGTCACGAGAAGGGCCTTGCCGTACTCTCATTCATAAGTCATTCACGGCTTGCAACGAGCACATCACAACCAGAAACGTGGCATTTAGACTTCATTCTCGTGTTAGCGACGGGTGAAGATATGTACTTGGCTTCCTTTCTCTCTGAGCCATCCCTCGTTTTAGGGTACGGGCTCCTCCCATGATCCCAACGAAACACCACATACACGGTAGCGTCATGGGGTAAAGAATCCATCTTCGTATCATATCTCGCAAATGAGGCACGAAGAAAAAGAGACTTTGTTCACGTCAGATGGCGGACAGCCAACGCAAACACTTGTCGACATGGACTTGCCTGATCTGTTTCACCACCCCGATTCACATACCGTCCGAATACTCAAGACACCCTTCAGATGCTGACGTAGTGCAGACTGGGGCGGAAAGAAGACCCTGGGAAGTGAAGGAACGGTATCATAAATGGGCAAAGCCCGTTCGCAACAGAAAATGATACGACTACAACACGGCAGACCATGGCAGTCTCGAGTCGTCATTGACGGGAGCTCGTCCTCGAACCAGGCGAATTGAAACACAGCAAGGCTTGTTTATGATGAATCCGAATGTCGACCGTAGTATGTGAGTGTATCACTTGAGACGCGAGCGGAGAGATACCTGAGTATGGCAGCAGGCCATCGGCAGTCTACCAAGATAGGAAGCTCGGAGGCTCAAGCAGCTGACCTCAAAGGGGACTGTTCTTTTCAGCGCAATACGCACGGTCAGCGCGCTGGAGCAGTGCAGAATTTTCATCCCTCATTGGCTGAAGTTATGCGGACACAGCAAGGTCGGCCGGCGTCACCCCCCAAATTCACCTTCACTCACCGAAAATGACTATCAGAGCGGAGATTCGCCCTAAGCGAGATACCAGCACGCTGCATTGACGCCTGGCAGGGCAGCTCACCAGCCCTGAGATCCACCATGCCCTCGAGGAGGGCATCGTCCAGCCTGGCAAGGCTACAGAACATAGCTCGTGGCTGGATCGTTTTCTACTCTCCACCATGCCACCATGGGGCCCGAGAAGCGAGCGAAGCGAGATCATCTGAGGCGAGAAGACTTATCTTGACACCTCACATTCGGCCTCCCGTGGCCGCTGCATGACATCAGCTGGACTAGGTTCCAACGAGGAGGGCACACGTTTTGCAGAAATCACCATCCAGACATCCGTCAACGCTCTCACCAATGCTGGATGATTGCAACATTCCGTCATGTCTCACACGTCCCACTGTCGTGTCTTTGGTACACGAGGCGGACGTTGCACTGCATTGGGGGCAGTTTAGCCGAGGTAGAGCCAAGAAGCTTGTCAACTCGAGACGGGCGCTGGTTTTGCGTGTGGTTCGCATCACGACCCCACCAGACGAGCGGTGTGTGCCCGATTCCTTGGGCTCTGATCAAGGCCTCGCTTGCGAAATCGACGTGGCTTGTCTCGGCTTTCTGTCTGCGCGGGCTTCATCATCTCTGCATCGCATCCTGTCTAGGACGGTAGTATCACGGCCCGTGTCAGTTTGTTCGTCTCCCTGCTCTCCTGTTCTAGAGCCGAACCGCCAGTTGTACAGCCGACAGGTCCCCGATATGTCATGCCAGCGCTGCGACGCCGAGGCACCTGGCCGATCTCGACAAGTCAGGCTGCGGCGCAAAGCAAGCGTTGGCGTAGGGGAGGCACATCTGCCCATGGCCCGCAGAACCACGGAAACAGCTGTGCAATATATGTGGATCAGGGCGGGAGGGGCAAGACGGGGGCAAATCAGTGGCGTGCCAGAGAGGAAAGGCCGAAAAGCGCTGACTGCATGGGCATTTTATGTTCCTGTTGCATTGCCGGACGGACGATCGACGTGCGTTGGTCCATCTTGGAGAGATGGCAAGAGATCAAGCTTTCGCGGGACAGGGACCGTGACAATGGGATCCAGGAAACTGGGCAGTGTTAGCTTAGCCTTGTCCTGTCAATATGCCACCCGTCCCAAGAACGCACGTGTTGTGCACATGGCCGTCCTCTCGTTCCTAGCTCCGTTTCGTGTTGAGATGGGATCATCGAGGATAGTGGCGTACGTGGGTTGGTAGATTGGTGGCTTCGTCTCTATCTATACGAATTGCATGGCTGTGTTGGCACGCCACGGCTCCGAAGAAGTGCGATCATGGACGAGGCAGGAGCTACCCGGCCGATTGCAAGGTGAGCAAACACCGCACATGCACTCACACACACCCGCCTGCGGTACACACGCACACACACACACGCGCGGGCGCGCGCGCGCTCAGACCCTCCCCGCGCGTCAAGGGGCGGCTGCAAACGTCATGCTGCCGCCGCCGATCTTCTTCTCTTCCCAAAACGAAACGGAAGGGAGTGGCTGGGTAGCATCCTGATCGGTGAGCTGCGGCGAACTCGTTGCGTGCGTCGGGAGCGGGAGAAGGACGAGAGGAAGAAGGGAGGAAGGGGCGAGCGAGGGGCTGCAGCTGCTGCACGAACACAATGGGCTTCGTCACTGCTACCACGTACGACCAGATTCAGTTTTTGATGAAAAAAAAATTACCACCCAAAAAAAACCCCGGGGCCAGCTTCAAACTTCTTGTTCAGCCCACAGTGGGGAGCTGAAGTGGACTCGGTCTGTCCCGAACTGGACATGAATTGAGATCTGTCATAATCCCGAGGCCCGTCGAGGATTGACGTGGCGAACCGACAGACTTGTTTGCCAGCAAGCAGCATATCCACCTCAAGTCGCCGACCTACTCATGCAAGATGCGGCCAACGGTCTCGGTACGACTGTTGGTCATTGCCGCCCTTTGTTTGCCGTTGTGTTTCTCTCTCATACACTCTCTCCCTCGCTTTCCGCCCGGTCAGAGGGGGAAGCTCGGGGAGGACAGCCATCTGATCGCCAAACGCGGGCGTCTGAGAACCATCTGTGCTCCGGATCAAGATGGAAAAGGTCAAGTGAAAAAAAAAAAACGTGGCACAATACAATCTTCGGATCGACCTGACGGCAGCAAGGGGCAGGCGGTCTTGGCTGATCTCCTCCTTGATCCTTCGGATATTGTATGATATAGTGCAGAAGCTACGTGAACGCGTGCTTGGCGTGATCCCCGATCCCACACACTCGAGCAGGGTAGCGTTGATGCACTCAGCAGGGGGTCCTTTCGTGTCGGTGTCCTGGGACCCGACCAATTCTCGTCGTGTCGTGTCTCGTGCTGCGCTGCGCTGGACTGGATCGGTTTGTCGGTGTCTGCTCGAGGTCAAAGCTTTATCAGGTTTGAGCATTTGCATCAGCCTTATTTCTGAGATTAGTCTCATCATTACTCTATTTACTCACCCCTGCTGGGGAGGAGAGTAAAATTCACTGAATTTTGCTCCAGCGTCACCATTGCAGGCGCCGCAGCAGCATATCATTTTCGCCGAATCTCATCATTTGCCGTTTTTGTCGTCACAGAAACTTGAGCACTCAATGTCTTGGCGTATTTGAGCCGGCCTTCTTGACTCAAGCGAAGTAGAGTTCATCGTCCGACACTTACTGCCTCGAGTCTCCTGTGAGTTTCTCCGTCTTTGCTCTAATATTGCTCATGTAGCAGCCGAGAGGAAAATCACGGGTCTTCTCTTTTGGAGCTGCAAGTGCGGTCTTGACGTGAGACGGGGGGCCTTTGCTTGCCATCTTGAAGTGGCACTAGTTCCGAGGGAGCATCCAGTGTTTCCTTTTAAATGAGCTTACCGGCGCGCCGGGATCTCTGAACAATGGAAAAGAGTATGGAGGGATGCACGGTCTATTCCATGTTAATAAGCTGACATTGGTGAAGGGAAAAATCGGGCTTAGTGTCGTTTGCGGCTGTTCACTTGTCGGCGCGAAGACCAGGTTCTCAGCAACATCACATTGCCTCAATTTGACGAGGCAAGGCAACAAAGGCGAATCAGGCACCGAGGGAAAAAAAAATCGGTGTTCAGGTATCATCGGCTGCAATTTCTCAAACACGATTTTCGACTCGACAACGGTCACCTTTTCTAATTGGACTTGGAGCCGCCGCAGCCTCCTCTTCGCTCCAAGCCGGCCCGTGACCTCTCTTTTGATCTTGTAATATATGAAGCCTGTGGCCGCGGCTGCCTCTGACGTTTCAATAAAAACAGGAGAGTGTGATAAAGGTACAGAGAGGAACAAAGTTCTCCTCTGACCCTTCTCTCCTTCCTCCTTACCTTCCGCCCTCCCCTCTCCCTCGGCTCATCTCTTCTGCTACCTTGAGACGAAGAGTTACCGTGGCTGGTAGAATTCCTTGAGGTCAAGGTGAACAGCCTAAAATCCAACCAGGAAAATGGAACCGCGGGGGTATCCTCTGGCCACATACCGTCAAGCATCATACGTAACTGCGGCCGCCGCCGCCGCCTCATCGAACAACTTTGAAGGAGGTAGAGTAGTTGGAGCAAGGGAAGACGACTTTCGAGCGCGGAGCATTGTGGCCGGCATTCCCAATCTCATAGGTCCGAGTCGAGCACATGCGCTGCAAAGCATTCTGTTCAGACTCGGCATGCGACAACAGCCACAAGCGGCACGAGCTTGCGGATTCAGTGACAAGGACAGAAGGGTCATCGATCCACCTCCCATCGTCGAGCTATCCATTGAAAGCCCCTTTCTGACGGAGAACGAAATCAAGTCCTACCTACGCTATGAGAGCTATGTCATGAACTGCTGCATCTGCGACGAGACGGGAACGAAGGATGCATCCTTTATGCCGGAAGAATATCAGCACCAGAGACGTCTGATGGGTTCCTCGGCCGGAACTCCCTTTGTTGGCCAAGACGAAAACGGCCAGGAAGGCTGCTTCTTCTGTTTCTCGGACCTGTCGTGCCGCACCCCGGGAGCATTTCGACTCAAGTTCACCCTCATCATGATTGACCCTCCCCGGGCGGGCCAAGTGCGCCGCTTCCCGGTCCTGGCCGAGGTTTTGAGCGACGTTTTCCACGTATATAGCGCCAAAGAATTTCCCGGAATGTTGCCGAGCAGTGCGTTGGCTAGGCGTCTTCGGCAACAAGGGTGCATCATATCTGTGAGGAAAGGAAATGAAAGGGCAAGAAGCAGTGTTGTCACCAGGTTTCAAGACGGTATAACCGATGAGGACGAAGAGGACGACAATGTCAATGCAGAGCGGCAAGAGCGAGACGAAGGCGGCTTCAAGACGCGACAGAAGAGGAAGAGTTCTTCGAGTAGAGCCAGACGAACGTAGCACCCCCCCTGCGACCAGAAGTCGAGCCACCTTTGTCCAGAAAGCGGCCTTGAGCAAGGAATATCTTGTCGATGGCACGAAAAGGGGAAACACCCCGAGAACAACAACCAATCAAACCAGTCCCACCAAGTACTGCTCGAGTACTGAGCAAATCAGAGGCGCAGGCCTACAACCGCCGATGAGGCCTTTTCTTCACATTCCTACAGGCACATGATTGGCTTTCCAATGGGACAACAAGAAAGCCACCGACTAGATACCTGGTCCCATTTTTCAGAGTTTCATTTTGCACTCGGGCGGCGTCAAAACATAATCGAGTCGCATCGATGCAGCGCATCAATTGTTCTCTTCACACGCAAAAGAGGATGAGAGATTATTCTGTCCATCCATTAGACCGCGGGTTTGTGGAACGAGTCTTTGTATACTAGACTGTTACCTTGTTATCGCTTTGTTTCCTCCCTCGTCAGACACGGCAAACAGGACACGAAAAACATAGATATCCAACGGGGAGAGCCATTCATTTGCTATCATTCAAACTTAGATTGGTAAACGGGACGAGTGATACCGTCATAATGCTACGTGCAGGCAGGGCAGGTCTCCCAAGTGAACCTGGAGAATTGCATGGTTTCCCCCTTCCCTACTGAGCCTGCCCTGCGTCATGGTCGCGTGATGAAGCATCGGGAGCCGCTGATGAGTGTGTGGCTGCCGTGAGATCGTTGGTGGTCGAATCTCATCGACTTGCGAAAGCCTACTGCTTTTGCTATGGGCCCATCTTGTTCGCCCTGGTGTGTCAGATGATTGATTGCCTTTGTGGGCGGTTGCAGCGCAGATGGCCGAAGTTTGGTTTCACGCCATGTCTTGTCTTGTCATGCCATGCCGTGATTCCCGAGATCTGCCGCACGGTGGTTGCGGCGGCTCACCACATCGCTTGTTGCAGGATCGACCGCCTCCGCGTCATCGAGGGAGGTTTTCCCGAGCGAGCGAGCGAGCGAGCGTGCGCTACGCCGAGTGTCACCTGAGTTCCGGTCATATGGCCTCTTTCCTTAGGATCGAAAGCACGCGTGGCGCCACACCCAGACCGTGTAGAACCGGAGTTGCCTCCTGCGACCGCGCGAAGGCAGACGGACAAACAGAAGGCGGGTATGGGAACCTTGGCACGAAGCAGGACATGAGCAGGGCAAGGCAGCAGGGTCCTCTTTGCAGAAACATGACCCTACAATCTTGCGTAGTCGAGGCGCCCTTTCGTCGCAGATGCCCATGGAGCTCTCTCCAACTGATACAATATTTTTCTTTGCTTGTGTAATAATAAGCGCCCGTCCGCCCTGCCAGCCGGGGAGGGAGGGGGGGGGAGAAGAGCTATCTGCGCGTCAGACAAGCGGCCCGCCCCTCCCTTACCTACCACCTTTTACTTTGCGCTTCTGCTGCTGCTGCTTCTCAAGGTCGCTCGAGTCGTGTGGTGGATGCTTGGTGTGATCCTTGCAGATTTGAATGGGTGAACAAGATTATCCCAAGATATTGATGGCAGTGTATATCCGAAGCACTCGGTAACAAAGACTCAATGTGGCATTGCCGGTACATGGGAGCCAACGCACTTGAGAGACACATGATGGGGGGGACTGCAGATTTGGCGTCAAGGCAAGGCGTCAAGGACCCATCTCTGCTGGGTCTGTTCCTTTTCGCCGGTCGGAGAAACACGGCACAGGTGCCCTTCCCCTTGTGCAGAACAGGGAGCGTGTTCCTATTGTCCATGGCGATGGGAGGAAACGACTGTGGCTGCTACGTGGGCTACGCATCTGTCTATGTACGTGCGTGACCCTTGCCGATAGGCGGAAAACGCGGAAACAAGGTCATGTTGTTTCTTTGACCATGATCAAACATGGTCTGAACAGGAGCTCACATCGATGCTCAGATACAGAGCTGCATGGGGATCGAGCATTTAGACGTATTGTGTCCGAGCCGCGACGGCACCTCTCGGTAATAGCCTTTGGTACCAAAGGGCCACGGTCATAGCTATTTCGCTTTTTCCTCTGACAAGGTGCGAGGGGCGGAGGGTTGCTCTGCTGTGGCGGTTAGAGGTGACATGGATCATTTCCTACAATGTAAATGACCTTGACTGGTAGGAACACATGAAGTAAGAGACTCGAGCACATCTCAGGGACAGCCTGTTCGGTACACTCGACGAAAGTGAGAGGCCGATTTTCGCCTCCGCATTTTCGTCGGTTGAGCAAAGACAGGAGAAATTCAATTATCATGTGAGGTCGGCAGCAGAGGTGGCGTGACATTTTGGGAGGAGACGGCTCCTGTTCCATTCGATGACAGACACGTTGACGAAGGACACATGGAAGACGAGATGATCATGAATGATGATCGAGATCAGTAACGAGGAGAGAGGGGAAAGAAATGCGTGGCGTTGCAGTGTCAGGAAGGGGAAAAGTTTTAGGCAGACGGGTTGACGGGCAGACGGCACACGGGCAGATGGAATGAAACACCCGCGAGATGCCAAGAGGACTATTCTGATGCCGCAGGCGTAGGGACATGTAGGGTGCCGAGAAAAAGAGTTTAATGCGAGATAAGACAAGACAGAGGCAAAGAATATGGATAAAACCGGTTTCCATCGGTAATCTACGTGACAAAGTTGCGAATGCGTGTCTCAAGATGTTGCGTTCGGCTGGTATGTCACGCACTCGAAGAGCTGCATTAGCGACAGAGGCTAGGCGAGATATCAGAGGAAGAGAGAGCGAGAGAGGCTTGGTCGTTCGGCATTCGAGATATCGGATCTGCCGCGGTACTTTCAAAACTGTTCCCGAATTTGCGCTGCACACACACGCACACACATGAAGGGTACATGAATGCGTCGTTGGCTTGCATAGTATTGAATCTCAGCGTGGCCAACTTGCGTATCGTGCGTTGCCATTTGCGGGATCATGTACGGACACGGACTCATTGGGCTATTTTGACTGGCGCAGGGATAACGAAGGATGCCAAGAACACGCGGATCGTATCGTGGAAGATGCGCGCCATTTCCCTCTTGCCCTTTCCCTCTTGACTTTTTAATGAGGTGTTACGACATTGAGTTCATGATCAACAAGGAAGGAGCGAAAGATAGTGGGGGGGATGAAGGAAGGAAGGAGACCAAAGTAGGTGCATGCTCTTGCCGCTGCTGTCTGCGTCGCAGTTGGTCGCTTTTGGAGGAGGAAAGAAGAACGAACGAACTGGCGCAGAGTTGGGAGAAGCGAATGAAACCCCAATGGGCCAAAGGGCGGATCGGGAGGGGCGGGAAGACAAAGGACTGGCGTCTCGCTTCCGCTGCAGTGCAACCGCGGTACTCTTGTCTTTTCTGTCTTTTGTTTTTCCCTTGTTGCCCCCCCCGCCGTAGCACGGAGAGGAAAGGGAAACAAGCAAGCAGAGTCGATCGGGTTCTGTAATTTATGACAGCCCTACATGAAGCCGGCTATGTAATCAAACAAGAATCTTATTGTCAGCAGTCTAGAACCCGCTCCCGAGAAAACGTGGTGCCAACCAGAACACAAGGTAAACACACACACGCACGCACGAAAACGTGGCACGATGGCAAAGGCAACCAAGCCTGTCGGATGTTCCTGGTTTATGTGCCTGCATGTGTGCCTCGATCTACCAGCCGAGGAAAAGTCGACCTGTCGCTTCGTGGCCACGAGGAGGCCGACCATTCAGGTGGAAGAGAGAAAGCGCCTACGTCTCCACTCCTGAGGAATTTCACGGCTGGTTCTAAATGTGCGGCTGGAGCCTGCGCAGAATCGATGATGAGGAGAGGGGAGTGGGAAGGGAACAAAAAAAGGCAACCATCAGAGGTTCGTGGAACCACACAGATTTCGGGGTTTTCGAGCATGCATTTCTCCCGAAAGCCAAGGCAGGTGGTCAATCACGCGGCGGAGGAGCAGGAGAGGAGGCACTGGCGGCGGCGGAGGCGGCGACAGGTGGAGTTGGAATCCGCCATGATTTGATCGCTTCACAGCGCCAATGCGCGCGCCTTGCCGGCTGCGGCTTGCGCACACCGCTGAAGTCTCGATCGCTGGCATCCGCCCTGTTCGCTCCCCTCCCGGCTCGGACGAGATGCCCACGCACACACACAAACCTCTCTGGACCATGCGATGTCCTCTGGTGCAACTAACGCGACAACAGAGCAGACCTGCATCTACAGACCTCCCGCGGCCTTGCATCGTTACATTAGGTGTCAATTCTGAGCGCGTGTGCAGGCTCTGCATAGCCGTCGACGAACGATGTCTTCAAGATCGGTTTGCAAGCACCGGACAAGGATGTCGCTCTGAATGGCAATCAATTATCTGGGGGAGATGGAATGGCGAGGTAGCATCTTTCTGGTTGGGAGGGATCGCCCCGATGGGGCTGAAGCCATGGCCAATCGGCTGCTAGCTCGGCCCCTGCACTAGCGTGTTTCATCGGGACAAGTTGAGAGAGAGAAAGAGAGAGGGTCTCCATCCCCGAACGGCGACAGAAAGGAAAAGGCTCACAGACTCGGCACGAACGCAAAACTGACTAATAAAAGGGGAAGAGGCTTGGTGATTATGTTCCTGCCCCGCCCCTTTTCCCCCTGAACGCCTGTCAGCTTCTTCTCCTCTAGCCTCGACCTAGAATGACAGTACTGTTTGTTTCGTCTCGTCTCATCTCGGCTCGGCTGTCTTGTGTTAAGACACGGTCCCGCGGGAGCCGGCAAAACATCAGTCGAAACGACCAGGGAAGGAAGAGGGAGGAGAAAAAAAAAAGAATATCCCTCGTGCCCATCCATGCATATGTAGGAACATGGTTGGCATCAAGAAAGTCAAGGACGAGAAAGAGAGTGAGTGACAAAAGGCTGTACTCTGATGACGAGGCTTGGGTTGCAGCCGACAGACAATATGCCGCGCGCGTTATTGCATTGCATTGGCATGCAGGCTGGCCGCACTGACCCGTTCGTTCACAAAGGAACTCGACCGAGAGAGCCTGCCATGCGCTTGTCACCTTGCAGATGATAGACAACATGCGACGTGAATAGAGATGGCTCCTGTGTTGCGGCACGAGGCACCAACTTTCTCTGCATGCAGCAGCAGTTGATCCGATGGCAGTTGCCGTCGACAGAAGCTTCAAAGGGGAATCCCGAAAACGGGAAGTGGTTCTCGGTCCCATCGACGAACCGCCGAACCACGACCGGGATGCAGGGTGTAGAGCAGAGCAGAGCAGCCAAGTTTCACATCACCTCTAGCCCCGTGGCCATCGCGCTCGATGATGTCCAATAAAAAAAAAACCTGCGTGTGCAACCCCCGGTGCCAGAGTCGAGGCATCCCGGACTGGCTGGCCGCTGAGGGGCGGGGGAAACAAGAAAAATGTTTGACGGGACGACCCAAGGATCAGGGAGCCGGTTGCCGGCCGCTTTTGTCCGAATGTAGCTGTCGCCGACGAACCTCTTGTCAGCCGACGGACGGCTGCAGCTCGTTGAGATCTCTCTCTCGCACCCTGCCTCTCTTGCTCTCCTTCACACCCACTCGCGTGTGCGCATGTGTCGATGATCACCAAGATTAGCACTTCTGCGAGTTAATTTCGGGTCAGGCCACGACGGGGAGATGGAAAAAAACGGACAAACGGGCTGTGAGGCTTGCAGCGCCGGGATGCAGGCGACCTCACGCGTGGCGCTATTGAACAATCAGTCCTTGTGCCAAATATGTTCAGAGCAAAGACGGCGGGCAACTGGCGGCGGCCCACGGATTGACAACGGACCCCCCTCTTCCCCCCCTCCCTCTCGACTCCTAGTTGAGCGCCATCGTTAGTGATTGGACGGTGCCTGACAACGGGCCAGGGGTAACGGTCAGGCACAGACCCAGCCGGAGGGCCATCAATGCATTGTTCACAGAGCAGCCACGCCAGCCCTTGCACAATCAATTGTCGTCCCATGCGGGGACAGGGGCCAGCGGCGCACGTCTTGCGTCCACGTCGAGGACTGTTCGCCCCCCTCCCGACAAAATGAAAAGATAAAAAAAAAAAACTGTTTGTCGCCGGCTGCTCTCCCGCCCCGACGGGGATCTACCCTGTCGACCGACCCCCCAGCCAGTTCCTCTCCTCGTTCCCTCGTACCCCTGGCCCCTGCTCCTGTTCTTCTTGCTCTCTCAACATCTCGTCGAGCTTCGTTCGTTCTCTTCTTGTCCTCTTTGCTTTATATTTCACTCCTTCCTTCGCTCTTTTTCTTCTCTTCATTCCGCCTTCGCTCCAACTGCTGAGCCAGTCCTCTCTTTTTACTTCTCTTCCCAACCCAAACAGCCAGTTCTGTTTGTTTCTTTCCTTGAAACCATCTGCGAGTTCTGGTCACTCGTAAACTTTGACAAAAACCCGTCCAAATCTTCCTTATTCGTTTTCCAAACTGCAGTAAAGACACTGCACATTATCCTTTATTTTTCCACACATTCATTTTCCTTCTGGCTGTCCTTCGTCGACCGACATACCATCACGGGAGCCTTCAGCATGAAGTTTTCTAAACTGGCGGTTTTGGCTTCGGCCAGCGTCGCTGCTGCCCGCAAAGACAACCCTGACAGCCGGACCTTTGCCGTACTTCGTTTCACAGACCAAATGATTGTCCAGACCCGAGCCGATCCCATTGTCAGTCCCGGTCAGCCCTCGAGCCACGTCCACCATGTCTTGGGTGGTAGTGGTTTCAGCATGTCTTCAACTGGCAAGGATCTGATGGCTTCCAACTGCACGAATGCCTTGCTCAAAGGCGACAAGAGCAACTATTGGTTCCCATCGCTCTACTTCAGGGATCCCAAGACTGGCATGATCGAAGATGTCAAGATGTTTTACGCCAACGCGTACTATTTGTAAGTGATCAGACGAATGAAGATTTCCCCCACTTGCCTTTTACTGCTTCTTCTTCACGCGACACGACTGACTCTGTTCTTCCAGCTTCGACAAGACCAAGGATGACATCAAGGCATTCCCAGTCGGCTTGAGCATACTTGTCGGTGACCCTTTTCTCCGAACTCCACCACTCGCCAGTGTGGAAGACAAAACAGACGCCCAACAGCCTGGCAAGCCTCCGGTGAACTCTGTCCGATGGACATGCCCTCGCAAGAACTTTGACCCGCCCTCATGGCCCAAGGGCTCAGATGGCAAATTGCACGGCATCCCGGACCCCAACAACAAGGGCGAAGGTATGGGCTTCCCTGATGCCAACTGTGACGGCTACGCAGCTCCTCTTCGAGGTGACATCCACTTTCCTTCCTGCTACAACCCGGCTGCGGGTTTGACAAACTACAAGCAGAACATGGCTTTCCCCACCGAAGAGGATGGAGGCTATCTCAACTGTCCCAAGGGCTGGATTCACGTTCCGCAAATCTTCCTGGAGGTGTACTGGGACACACTCAAGTTCCAGGACAGATGGGTTCCGGGCAAAGACCCCCAGCCTTTTGTCCTTGCCGAGGGCGACGCCACTGGCTACAGCAACCACGCGGACTTCATGGCCGGCTGGGATGAGGCGCTGCTCCAGAACATCATTGACCATTGCGACGCCGGCTCAAATGGCATGGACAAGTGCCCGGGCATTACCGCTGACATGTTGAACACCGGCAACCACTGCACCATCAACCCTCAGACGGATGAGCAAGTGACGGGTGTCATGAAAAAGCTGCCTGGTGACAACCCCATTACCGGTTGGTCCTTCGGTGGGGTATCCGTCGGCTCAGTCCCCAATACCGAGAAGACATCTTCGGGCCCTGCCCCTGCCGGCAGCCCTGCAACAAACCAGGGCTCGGGTTCTTCCTCTGCAGGCAGCTCTGCAACGAACCAGGGCCAAATGCCCAAGGATAATCTGTCGAACAAGGCATCGAACCCCCAGCCCGCGGAAAGCCCAAAATCCTCATCTTCCTCGTCATCCGCTGCTGCCCCTGCAGCCAAGAAACTCTTGTTGAATAATGCCGCCGAACAGCCAGCGGTTGCCCAGACGACGGCAGTGGCAGGAACCGCCGGGGCTCCGACCGCGGCAGCTGCAACCGCTGCAGCCACCCAAGACTCCGTATGCAAAGCCAAGTTGCACACTGTCTATCAGACTGTCACCGTAACAGCAGCTGCTCCCGGAGAAACGACCAAGCCAAGCGGCTCCAACTCGACCCGTACCGTCGGCGGGTTCCAGTATGCCGGGTGCTTCAGGGATTCTAAAACACGCGCGCTCGACAGCGAGATTCGTGCCAATCTAGGGCCTGTCAGCAACGAGAAATGTGTGAACCACTGCAAAACCAACGGGTTCTCCTTGGCCGGAACGGAGTACGGTGGCCAGTGCTACTGTGGAAACGAGCTCAAAAACTCGGAGAAGCTAGATTCGTCTTACTGCAACAAGGCGTGTGAAGGCAATAAGCCGGAAATGTGCGGAGGAAGCTGGGCTCTCTCTGTCTTCAGTCAAGACGGCCTTGCTAGCCTGTCGGGCTCCAAGACACGACGACATGTTTTGAAGCATTTCAGACACCATCGCAGCCTCCGGCGCTAGGCCATGCAACAGCAGCACGGTGGAGGCACTGTCAAGGCATGCCTCCTCTGACTTGACTGTCGGCGATGGACAATTTACGACGGATGTCAGTCGGATGCGACACGGACAAGACATCTTGATGAACATATGGTTGAGCTTTGAGCCTTTGCCAGAGCTGATTGAACATTTTTCGATTCTTATATGATGTATTTTGAAGGAACAAAACTTTACATTCTCGTCACTCGTTTATCCTCCGCGCTCCGCCTTCATTTTTCGGGGGTCGGTCCGTCGAGAAACATTATACCATGACTTTCTCTTCTTTGGACATTTAGGGCTTTGGACACTGTGGAATAGTAGCCTAGAATTCTCTCGCTTGTTACCACTTAGGCAGACAAGGTCAGTGTGTTGCGCGCGCAAATCTCGCTATGATTCAACGTGTTTGTGACTCTTGCAGCCAGACCCTCGTGCTCATCGCGCCATGCTTGGCATAATCATCTGTTATGCTTTCGCAAGATAGAGGAGAGGATGCGTCTTGTAACTACCAAGGATCTGATGCGGTCGGAATGTCGGACCTTGCCTGCCTACTTTATGCGCCCCGATATATGAGTATAAGTTCGGCTAATCTCCGGCTACTCATCTTCCACCATTGCAGTACCGACTGTCCGTCGCAACAGTCATCGTCCGAACATCGATGCTCAAGGGCCGGACGAGCTTGTCATACGCCCGGGACATGAAAGCATTTGTGGACTGTACCTCGCTATATTTCTTATCCTGCCAGGCTCGGACTGCACCTCATGTCCCTCTACCACGAGGCTGCTGAAATTTTGTCGGCCTCGCACGAAGGAGGCAGTCTCAAGTCGCGAGTCTTTCGGCGCAAAAACGCAAGGGCCCCGCTGAACCAGCTCTACGCACTGGTATTCGAGACGTGCAAATGGAGTGCTGTTCTGAAGGAAGTCATTGATGGGTGTGACATTTTACGACATGAACGCAAGGTTTGCAGAGCCTTTTTTTTTTCCCCTTTCCCATACATCGTCTCCCGCTCCTTTCTGAAACCTTTATTTCGCCATGGGAGCATTCGAGCACAGCGAGGCCCGCTCGCGGCAGCGACCCCCCCAGTATGGCCACCCGAGGCGTCTATCGTCAGCATGAGGTCCAGCTGGCGGCGTGGTTGGGGCTGGACCTCCGAGCTACTACATTTGCCCTCGCTCGGGACTTTGCTTTAAAATGCAGATGCGCTGACTTGTAGTTTTTTTTTTCTTTATTACGAAATCAAATAGTTGACGCCTACGCTTGCGCTATTGCTTGTCCATGATTTGCTCCTCGTAAAAGGGGGCATTGCGCTGCCGCAGAGCCATGGTCTTAGAGCTTGCATTGACCGACACAAGGGCCGGCTGCATTCTGAACTGACACGCGCTAGAATCAGGCGCAAAGCGTCCTCCCTCGAGCAGCTGAAGCGGCTGGTGGACGAGGAAGCAGCCGCCGCCGGGGGCGAAGAAGGAGAAGTTAATCGTCACCCGCGCTGGATCCGCATCAATGCCCTCAAGAGTTCTCCGGAAGAGCAGCTGGAGTCGACATTCCGGGCGTTCACAAGAGTGTTTTCGATAGAAGAGCTCATGACGAGCAGCAGTACCGCCGACAGCAACGGCAGCAGCAGCAGCAGCAACAAGATTCTTCTGGACGCTCATGTGCCGAATCTGGTGGCCATCCCCCCGGCACATGACATGAGCAAGACGGAGGCGTACGCAGCGGGCAAGATCATCTTCCAGGACAAGGCGTCGTGTTTTCCAGCGTATCTGCTGGATGTGCGGTCCGAGGACGGCGACGTGGTGGACGCCTGTGCGGCGCCGGGAAACAAGACGACGCACCTGGCGGCGATTGTGCACGCGCACACACCTGCCGAGTTTGAATCCACGCCGCAGACAATTTTTGCTTTCGAGAAGGACGCCCAGCGAGCAAAGACGTTGGAGAAGATGGTCCGGGTGGCGGGAGCCAAGAACATGGTGCGGATCGGGCTGGGCCAGGATTTCCTGCAGACTGACCCGATGGCGGACACGTTTAAGAACGTGGGCGCGTTGCTGCTGGACCCGAGCTGTTCGGGGAGCGGCATCGTCGGACGCGATGCGATGCCCAAGCTGCATCTGCCGCAGGACCACCACCTTGCTCCTCGATCTCGTGCTCAATCTCAGGCTGGCACGCAAGGGGCAGCTGCAACAGCAGCGAAAGAAGACCACGCGCCCTCTCGCTCGTCAAAAAAACGGAAGCTCGAGCAGATAACGGATCAGAACCACCATAGTGTCCTGCTTGATGATGATGGCAATGAAGCGGTGTTGCTCAAGACGCAGGAGGAACTCCAGCAGCGCCTTGAAGCGCTCTCTTCGTTTCAGCTCGCGCTGCTGCTGCACGCGTTCCGTTTCCCCGGCGCCCGCAAGATCACGTATTCGACGTGCTCGGTACACGCGCAAGAGAACGAGCACGTGGTGACGGCGGCCCTGCGATCCGATACGGCGCGGGAGCGCGGCTGGCGCATCCTCCGACGAGACGAGCAGGTTTCGGGGATGAAGGCCTGGCCGGTGCGCGGTCTGGCGGAAGCGTGCGCAGGCGATGGGGATACAGCCATCGTGGCGGACGGCTGCATCCGCGCGCACAAAGACGACGGACGCGGCGTGATGGGGTTCTTCGTCGCGGGCTTTGTCCGCGACGTGAGCCTTGCCGGCGCAGAGGAGGAGGGAGGGGATGAAGGACCGTATGTGAGGGATGAGAATGGCGGCATTGTGCGGGACGTGTCGGGTATGCCGACTTTGAAAGCGACGGGGCATCCGGTCGCGCTGGTGCCGAGGGAGGATCGGGCTGCAGACGCGGCGGGCGTGAGCGAGAGCACAGAGGAGGAATACGAAGAGGAAGACGAAGAGGAAGACGAAAAAGATGGTGATAGCGAATGGGGAGGTTTTGACGACTGAAAGCAGCCGAGCGCGTTACCGAATTCATCTGTCAAATACTGCACTCGCGCGTATGTGTTCGAGTGCAGCGAGGCCAGCCCGCGACAGCGGACCCCCGATAGCGCCGCCGGAGGCTTGAGAAAGGAAGAGCAGGCAGGTCGATAACCTCATATCTGCATCATACTTTCTGAGCCCATTTCAAGCGGAGCGGGGCCAGTTCCCGGCAGCGACCCTGCTAGGGCCGCTGGAGGCTTTAAGAAAAGGATAGAGTCGGCCGCTGGAGGATGAAAGAGCGAAGCAGGAAGACATATATAAAAACATATGTTGTTCAACCTATTTCAAGCATGGTCAGGCTTAATCCTAATAGGGCTGCCAATGTTCAGAGCATGACGAGAGTGAATAATCAGATGAGGCTGTGTACATGATCATATTTCTCAGCCTACTTTGAGCGAAGTTAGGCCAATTCCTAGGAGGGCCTCCAGAGATCAAAAGCAAGGAAGGGCAAGAGAGCGAATAGTATTATATTTAGAGAAAATAGTGTAACATGTGAAATCACGACCTATTAAGCCAGTCAAAGGGGCTCTTCCATTGGCAAATTGTACAGTTCGTCTTCGCTGCTGGGGTCCATCCACCACCACGAAGAAAATGTCATTCTGGCTTCGATACTTGTGTTGAATCAGTCTGGAAGCGAGGGAATTTCCCTGACGGGTGAACCCGTTGAGGGATCCGCCAAAAGAGAGGAACCAAGGAGTAGGAAAGAAAGAAACGGGAGGAAGAACAAAAGGGGAAAGAACCGAGAGGGAAAAGAGGAACAAAGAAGGGGAAGAAGCAGTTGGGCAAGGGCCTAACATCTGAGCCTGAGTTTGCTTGCGGAGTGGGTTCAATGAACGAGAGAGAGGGGAAGAACTTGGTTAGAAAATCAAAAGACTTGTATCTGAGTTGATTTCGACGTGCCGGCTCCGAGAAGAAAGGAAAGAGACAAGAAAGATGGAAGCAAGAGAGGATATTATACAGTATCGGCGACCACCACTGTTGAAGTGGCTACAGACGCTAGCGGCTCTGAGAATAGCCCGATGAGAAAGAGTCAAGCAAAAATAGTCATGGCAGCATGGAAGCTTTGGCGATGGAAAGGATCAAGGCTCATTGAGTGACCGTAAGAGCGTTGGATGAATGAGCGATCGTGCAACTGGGTTGCAGATAGATGGCGTAGTCGACAACCGAATGAGTGACTGGTTGACGGGCTGCGTGATTCTGGGCAGATGGCGGTCTTGGACAGGGACTCGGGTCCAAACCGGAAAGGAATGGCTTGGAGCATGAGGGAGAGCAGCTGCGCAACCGACGGCCAAGCTCATTGAGGCTTGGTGACTCTGTGTGAATGATTGTCTGAGCAGCGAACCGGGCGCCGATCGTTGGGCAAAGGAGTGGCGAGCGAACAACTGATTTGAGACGAGTAATCTGGGAGAAGCGTGCCGAGCAGGCAAGTGAAGAAGCGAGTATTTGAAAGACTGGCTTCCTGAGCACAACGCTGAGTTCTCTCTGAGAGGATGAGAGACGGAGCGGATTCCCGAAGGAGCGGCTGTCTGAGCACGGCGCTGAATCCTCGCTAGGCAGGTGAATGGCCAAGTGAATACTGGAAGGAGTGGCTATTTGGGCATGGCGATAACTTCTCGCTGGGCAGACGAGTGACCGAGTGAGTACTTGAAGTGGTGGCCTCCGATCGTTTCTCGCGGAGTAGATGAATGAACGACTGAGCAATCGCGTCAATGAATGACTGGGTGAGCAATCGCGCAAAGGAATGACTGGGTGAGCAATCGGATGTACGGCAAAGAGCCAAAGGAAGGACAGATTGAGCACCTGGAGCAATGACAAGGAGAAGAATTGGCGAGGACCTCTATGATTTTGAGGCCCTGGCCAAGGCTGTAGCCAGCCAGCCCCCAGGCTTGCATTGGCCGCCAATTAGGTACTTAGTGCAAAGCTTGACAAACTCAATGACGCATTGGTCGGATTGAGGCAGCCTGTCGTTCCGCGAGCATGAGCCACCGCCCATCTCGGGTTCACCGCGGGGGTGATATGACTGGCTAGATTCATGGGCGCTCGATACGGAGATGCGCGAAAAAGAAAGGCCGTGACAGCCAGCTAGCCAGCCCTCGCGCGCGGAGAGGTCCGGCTTGGCGCCCGAGGAATAGTATTAGAAGCTGCAAGCCTCATGCGAACTAACGCAAACCAGCCCCACCGGGTTGGGTTTGTCTTCGAAAGCGGGGGCGCCGGGGAAATAAAGAAAATAAAAGA
>JAPFUF010000501.1:0-97878 GCA_030780645.1 Aschersonia sp. MBC 508
CCCCCCCCCCCCCCTCCCAACTAAGGCCAAGCACAGCCTCTACCACTCCAACTTTGTCTCTACACAATTAATTCTCTAGCATACAATAAGCCTTCTGTCGATTGGTAACAGACATCAAGTTTTTACTGTCAACCAATCCTGAACACTTCGAGTATTGATGCAGAATTAAGAGAGTCGCTCGGGCATCGATCTAATCGTTACCGTCTCTACCGCTATGGCGGTTCAGAGCTTCTTCATGCTCTCTCAAATGCTCTCTCAAAGAATCGTAGCGACGTCAAGCAAATGTTCTGTCTCAAACCTCAGGATGACGGCGGGTAGACAGCACGGACAAGAGGCCTAGACAACGTCAGGCATGTGACCACCCGCGTTCAAGCTCAAATTCTTCCACGCAGTCTATCCTGTCATCTTCAATCTGGGTCTTGCTGCTTTCCGTCCGGAGGCCTCCGGCGTTGTAAAATTGTATGTTTACCCGGGCGCGATTCATTTACGCGATTCATTTTCTCTGTTCATCGCGGCGGTGGGAGATTACGCAGTAGCTTCAGCGTCCGAAAAGATGCCGGAAAGCTTCTTCATGGCCGCCAATCTCGACTACGGACGAGTCAGATTCCAAGGCGCATGCCCGCGGGTGCTGGGGACGGACAGCTCCTGAATCGCCCTGTGCCCGGTCCCGTCCTTCGCGTCTGCCAAATTGCGGGCTCAGCGATCCGCAAGAAAGCCTGCTCAGCATAGTTCTGATTGCATTGCATACATATTGGTAGCCCAGGCTGGCGCTTGGACAGCGTCGACTTCGTGCCCGATGAGTTACTCGGCGACGTCTTGATTGACCTCGCCACCGTGGCCGAGTCGCACGAGGTGGCCAATTTGGGTGCGACCGTGTTCAATCCTCATTGTCTACGTCCTGCACCCTGGTATGAATATCTCAATGCCATCACTGACGTTATTGCGGCTCACCGGCGAGCTAATAAGGTGATTTCCAAGAAGACATTGCTTCCCCTTAAGCATTCGGTGCAGCCCTATGGCAGTGGAGCGCGAACTGACGGCAAGCCCTAGCGCAATCGGGGGGGCGTCAACTCGAAGTTGGTTACGCGAATGGATTGGTAAATGTGAATGGACCGCGGCTGCATCCACAGATATTGACAAAATAGAAAAAGAGAGATCACCAAGAGTCCGATTGCGCAGATGTTTGTCAGACTGCGAGCCAACCCTTGGAAGTCAAATGCCCCGAACCTTCACAAATGCAGCTTACGCTCCAGCTCGCGAATGCCTGGGCCCACGATAATCTTGGTCCATTCTACGTGAATGAAATAGTTTCTGATGTCTCCGAAGAAGAGATGTGGCACATTCTATATCATGGGTAATTAACGTCATGCAGCCTGCGACGTCGAACATCACTTGGGCAATGAGTTAAACCTCGTCCAGGAGGCAGGCCTCAGAAGGAATTCGCGATTCATGGCACACGTAAGAGAGGTTCTTGAATATTGGTTATCTTGTGTGATTCATATCGTACTTGATCCTACGAATATGATCCATGAAGGTGAGCGTTGGATGGAAGCATGACGAGACTGGATGTCGCGAAGCGCACGTTCGCAATCGCAAGCGTGGCGACTCTGATGAGGCCTCCACGAGCTCAAAGCCATCCGGCAGAGGAGCGCTAAAATGAGCAGTCATGGGCCAGGTCTCTCCTTCACACCAGGAGTGGGATCCCCCCACATGTGCAACCAAACGGTCGTTCGTTAAAGAGGCAGTGTGCGCCACCTTGGGCGCGGCGGAATTCCCGTTAGGTGCCTGTTCTCACTTAAAAGCAACATTTTCAGGGCTTACTCGGTGTACTATAAGCCTTCCCAACCTGACATCAAGCAACCTAACGCACGCAACACCGTCATTCTATTGCGCACAGTATCGAGCATCGCTGTTGGTCACCAGCAAGTAGCCGCCATTTGCCCACTGGTCTATTAGCAGGCGATTGTCAGAGCAGATCTCCTGTCATGGCTCAGTTACCCCCAGTGGCTCAGCCGGTGGGAGTCTTTCCCAACTTCGTCGCAAAAACGACCGAAACTCTAGTTTTGAAAGAAAAAGTTCTCTCCTTGTCTGGTGATAGTTTTGACATCACAAATACCCAAGGAATGCCGTTCATGAAGATTCAAGGTCGACACATGACAATGTCTGGTCGCAAATCGGTGTTTGACTTGTCAGGCAACCATCTGTATGACATTGTGAGGCAGCATTGGCACATTCACACAACGTTTGCTGCCGAGGATCCACACGGCTCTGTGTTTCTCACCATCAAAAACTCCCTCAAGCGTAATTTCCCTGCGTTTTCCTGTATCCTAAGTCAACAGTGAACCTCGACTGACAGAAACAATCCCACAGTTGTCGGCACGAAAGCCACGGCGCAATTCAAATCTTTTGACGGAACCGATCAAACTTTGATTATGTCTGGCAATTGGCTCGATACCAGTGCGAACATCATCTGCGAGAAGACAGGGGCGACTTTGGCACGCATCGATCGCAAATTACTCAATGCTCGAGAATTGCTTGGGGGTCAACAAACGTATGCATTGGTAGTGGCACCTGGTGTTGACATGGCCATCATGGTCGCATTATGCGTTGCTCTTGATGAGAAGAACGAGAGGTGAAACAAATGCATAGCTGCTTCCTTGTTTCCCCATATTTCTCGCTTTTTGAGCGCCCCTGATGTCCCGGGAGAACACCAATTGTCGAGGATTAGCATGCAAGATAGTGAAGGGAAGAAGATTAGAAAATACCCTGGTTTTCACTTTCGCAGCTCGAAATAGATTAATTGACAATTCGCTGCTCGCAGCAACTTTTTACTTCTTCGAGGTGAACAGGTCTTGAACCGTTTCCACTCATGTGCTCGAGCTTTAGCCAAGCTCATGCACGTCGTGGCTCAAAGCCCTTGGCCAGTGTGCCCGAAAAGTCAAGGCCTGCTATGTCGCCCAAGCCGCCACGCACATTAGGCCCCTTTATAGGGAATAGGGTAGCCTGATGATGCTCGCCGATGAAACGTGATGAAGTTCAACAAGTCCCGTCATTGCCAATTCGGAAGAGGCGCTGTCATATTTCAGATTGACCTGCAGCCAGCAAATTGTGCACTTAGATACTTGTCATAAGTCGATGGGAGCTTTGTGGGCACGTATAGAGAGGACTAATCGGAATGCAGAGAAGTTCAACAAGTTAGGGATCGATCCATCGCCAGGATCGATATTGACACAGACTTCGTAGGAGTGGCTCATCATCCTCTGGACGCAGCACCGGGGCAAAGTCCTGTTACATGACGGTCATCCATCTCATTGGAGGTTGCTGCTATATAAATGTCAAGATTGAGGCCACAATCGTCAGCCGACTGATGGAAGTGCGCATGTTGACAGTGAAATGGAGAAACCGGCGTCGAAAGAAATCCTGAGATTCTTGATCAGGCTGTCAGAATTCTGACTTTGGCATAGCTAGAGACGTGAGGGTCACTTTTTGGTCATGGAGCGGGAATCGTATAATTGCCCAGGCAATTGAAAAGACGTACCAACGTGGCTCATCGGGACGCGACGCCGTCGAAAATTACCGGCTGCATGATGACCATTGGCTGAACGACTGCTTAGCCCGGTTAGTGGCACACACGTTCGGGATTGCGACAGAAGCGTAGGAAATGGCGACTAAACGACCCCGCGTTCATGGCAGCGGCGCAAAGCTGTCAAAATGCGAGCGAGCTTGCAATCTATTTAAGAGTTTGGGTGGTTCATGACGGTGAACCCTGATGAGTTCCTGAAAGTTCCTTGTATTGTATTCATCAACCGTTATTAATCTCCAGCTTTACAACAGTATGTCGGCCAGTGCGGATTTCGAAGCCGCCAACAGGAGCTACGCAGCCACTTTCGACAAGGGTGACCTGCCCTTGCCACCTGGTCGGTAGGCAAGGTTATCTCGTTGTCACTAGCAAGAGCCTTTCTGACATTTTCTGCAGCAAAGTCGCCGTGGTTGCCTGCATGGATGCGCGACTCGACCCAGCAAAGGCCCTAGGTCTTTCTGAGGGGGATGCGCACGTCATTCGCAATGCTGGCGGACGCACGATTGAGGCCCTACGATCCGTGGTCATCTCCCAACAACTGCTTGGGACTAGAGAAATCGCCATCATTCACCATGTATGTTCAGCCAATTGAGACCAGCGATATGAGATTTTGACTTTCCAACCCTGTGTAGACTGATTGCGGAATGCTCACCTTCTCCGACGAGCAATTGCGATCCAAGATTCGTGCAGAACTTGGGGAAGACGTAGACCATGTTTCTTTTCTACCTTTTGCGACATCAACCAGAGCGTGGTGGATGACATACAAATTCTGAAGAAGAGCCCGCTAGTTTTGGACGTGCCTATCACTGGATATATCTATGATGTGAAATCGGGTAGAATTGATCGCGTTGCCTCCTAGGACGACACGCTGCGTTTTTGGGCAACTTTCAGGCAAGATTGTGCTGCGCTATCATGTTCCGGGCTTTTTGGGAAAGCGATGTCGCGAGCTGTGCACGGTGACAGTGACCAACATGAGAGACGAGCCGCCATCACATGTCTCACCTGCCAGATGCTGAAAGTCCCCCCTATCGCGAAATTTCTTTCTTTTTGAATCATAGCTGCACTAGCTTTCTCAGCAGGTCAAAGATTGGCGGGAGTTTCAGAGCTCAACAAGTGCAATAGAGTTCATGTGCGTTTGCCACTTCATCGACTATTCTCTAAGGCCGGTGCTTCATTTGAAGGTCCCATGTTCCACTGGAGCACATCTAAAAGCTCGCAGATAGAACTTGAGGAGGCTACATGAGAGCAGCGTTCAGCTAGGTTGAGTCGTGATTATTTGCAAGTGAATCGATCGACCCGGGAAGTGATATCGCGTGCTCAAGCCTCGAGTCATGCGCAGATACCCCAGTCTCAGCAGGGAGGAGGACATAGGCCGATGTTTGAACCATTTTTCTATTATGTGGAAACGCTCATCTCTGCATACTCATCATATCTATCGTTCATTCAAGGCCATGGTGCGCACGCGAACCTCGAATCGTCCGCTGTGACGGAGGGGAGGGGCATTCGTAGCGGCAAATTTGGCGGACCTAAGCGCGGGTACTTGCAGCCTAAGCAAATGCGCCAACGATAGACATGCCCAAGGCTATATTGAAGAAAGTCAGTTAAGAGGCAATAGCACTGACAAGGTCTGTAATCTTACCTCCAAGAAGGACCCAGCAAAACGCTGCAATTTTGTCCTTTTTGCTAAGCAGCAGGTTCGCCTCCTCTGACAAGAAGTCTTCAGCCAACAGATCCACCAGGGCTGCATATATCAGGAGACCAGAGGAACTGAATCTTGTTAGTGGTCACTTGCCCTGCAATTCATGTCTTCCGATAAACTTACATGGCATTGAATATACCAACAATGATCAAGCCAAATGCGCTGTTGGGATCATACGTGTTTCTTGTCAAGAGGCCGATAGCCTGACCAATCGGTGCGGTTGTTCCGAAAGCGAAGACTAGTAACCAGGGCTTGGCACTTCCCTTCGGGTAAGGGACAGCGGCGATTCGTGATCCGAGACCAAGACCTTCGAACATCTGATGGAACAGAATGGCGATGAGGAGAATGATGAACCCGTCGATCGTGATTGATACAGTCATTCCCACAAAGACGGAGTGGAACAGAATGCCACCCTCAAGCAAGGTAATGTTCGTGGACATTTTCCTGTAAACTTCTGGGTCAACGGCAGCCTCTTCGTCTCCGCCAAACTCCTTGACCACTGCTGCATTCGTCTTCTCCTGGTGCATCGTTCTCCGATTTTCTTTCTTCGAAACCATGTCGACAAGTTCAGTGTGTTGACGAACGTATTGCTCATAGAATGCGATGAACCATGCCGGCATCGTCGAAACTGTGGCTCTTTTCGTATCATCTTCGTAAATCGTGCGAGCGGTGCGACTGTCATAAGATTGCTCGTCCCACGCTTTACCTGTGAGCTCGTTGAGGGATTGTTGAGAGTCAGGTCGGTATTGCGGCGCCGGAACCGGCGGACCACTCGCGTTTGCACGTGTGCCGCTATCAATGACATTTCCAGTCGGACCGCCGTGAGAATGGCCGCCGGTCTTGGCATTGAGCCACATCTCGATGACGAACAATATGAACATAGATGCCATCATGATCACTCCGGGAAGAGGAGGATAGTCTTTGATGAAAAGGTCTGGAAGGCACGGGTCTCCCAAGCTTCCGAATGCAGTTGGTAGTAACTGTTCTCATGTGAGCACGGCCCAGGCTTCATTTGAAACCTCAGATAGATTTGCAAGGTCTTACATGGACAAAAGCTGTTGCAATAAGTACGCCCGTGCCAAAGTGCTTGCATGCGAAAAACACCTTTGGAGGAACCTTGAGCCAGCTGATCTTCTTGGCGGCCACAGGGAAGCCGGCACCTAGGTCGTGAATTGTTAGCATCGCCTATAACGTGGTTATCCTCTATGACGGTGTCGTACCAAGGCAGGAAGCGGCCAAAACCAAGACTGCAAAGGTGGAAAGTGTTAGTCCGCAGATTCACATTAACAAGGGAAGTTGGTGTTTCTTACAAAGACCAAGCACATGGATACCCAAGTCATATTGCTGGGGGCTTTCGCCAGCTTTGGTTCCACATTGAGGCTTCGGCTCGTCCATTGTCGCAACAAGTCACCTCGCGATGTTTGCAGACCAAAAAAAAGAACGAGATCGTGAGCCTTAGTCAACAGAGGATCGGAGGCGATCACTGGTACGCCGTCAACTGGGTACGGTAGAGAATAACATGAAACAATCAAAGGCAATGCCAAAAGAAAGAGAGTATATAACAAAACAAGAAGGGAGTGTTGCTACAAGATGGACCTGCCACCGAGGCTGAATGAAAGATATCAGAGAAAGTACAGAAGTAAATGGCCATGCGAGGGTCGAGTGAAGGGCTCCATTAAAGAACAAAAACGTATCGTCAGAAGTGGAGATATCCGCGTTAGCGCCGACAAACTTGTGAGCCCTTGTCGGAAAGGAATCGTAGATTATCGTCATTCCAAATTTAGGCTGGCGTTGAAGCATTGTGGACAAGGATGGTAACGACTTCTCACACCAAACCCCCCGCGCGAAAGTCGGGGATGTCGTATGGCCAGGGTTGCATTATGTGAACCCCGGTTTTGCAATTATGCCCACGGCAAGGGCTTGGCATTTTGCTCGGCCAGCAGGCGGGCTGACCCATCAGGAACTCTACGTCGCGCAGGTCATTGGTGAAAAGCCACCCATTAATCCCCAAATTATGGCTTTCCCGCGTCTATCTTGTTATTCGCGGGGAACAAAAGCCTCGGAGGCGGTAGGTAATGCAAATGCACGCAGGTCTCCCTTGGGAAAAGTGTAATAATTGCAAGTCAAATGGACAGCGCGAACCAGTCGGGTCGAAGCTGCTAAAGCGAGTGTCCCGCCCGCCGGTCCCTGACTTGTGTGTGTGTGTGTGTGTGATGGTGTATGCCGGCCGCGCCCGTCGAAGCCAATGACACAAGACACATTGTCAGAGCGGCAATGTTGCATCCGATACCGTCTGAAACTACGCGATGGCCCCCAAAACGTCTCGTCATTGGCCGACCTCCTAACCAGAAAAATCCCTTTCCTTCTTCGGTGACACCAGAAGACGCCTGACCACCTTGCCGGTACCCACACATTCGACATGCGAAGTGTCAGAAGGATCTCCCACCCATGGCAGTTTCTTCGAGATATTGTGGAGGCCTGCAGGCCTTTTCCCGACTGCCACGCATTTCAAAACCGCACATCTGTGTGATGGTCACGATACCCCATCCCAAGGTTGCATTTTTGCACATTCGCTGGAACACCGTTGGTTGCGACTGTCCTCTGCAATGGAGATCCTTTCTCGTCTTGTCCGAACGAGACACTCAAAAATAGACGGGGGAGTCATATGATCCGTGTGATAAGATGAACGAAGAAATCTTGTTTCCCCGACCCCGCACGATTGATACGACTTGTCCAAGTGCATCAACTCCTTTCGCCGCGACGGCCATTTTTCTAACCTGACTCCTTACCGCAGGTCGATGTGCCACGCGGCGCACACGACTCAATGTAAGCAGATCAAGCGAATGCTGCAACGCGCTGACGACGCAGGCTTTATCAATCGCCGAAGTTGGAGATTGATAGCATCTGCTTGTAACTGCATTCTAGTTCTAGAGCCCGGTTTATTGTAGGGGGAAACTGACCCATTCCTTCCCGTGACTGAATGATCAGTGTGTGCATCATACGTAGCTTCGTCCGACATGCGCGCAAGACTCGTTTATGTGAGGTCGGGCTTCCGTTATTCCGCTTATCTTCCGCATTTGCCTACTATCACTCCGACGCCTTTTCCGGCCGCTGCGTCCCCCAAGGTGTCGGGAACTTTGCAAATGCGCTAATAGAGCTGCAGAACGCGTGAAGCCACAGAGTTCCGTCATGAGGCGAGGCTAACTGACTCTAAATCAACAACGATGAGATGGCAGGAATCGGAAGACACCTTCCTCAGCCTTCATTCCTGCGATTGTCAGTCTGACGAAGAGCAGACGCCCTTGCGGCTCTTCGTGGCTGGAAGCGTCTTTGAGAGGCACCCTTTCGTTCCGTCAATCACTGGCGCTGCTGTGTCAGTTGAAAGCCACAAGTGGCGTGCGTCGAGTCTATCTAGGAGTCAAGCATGATTAGGATCACGAACGAAGCCACGGAAAGCGCGTACATGAGTTGACAAATCCTGTTTCGGCCGACTGGCTGGCTTCTAGCTTTTTCCTTTCGAAGCAAGAAAATCTGCGCTCCACCTCAAGACGGACATGGTAAACAAAAGAAAAAAGTCGCGTATCAATCAGTTACGGTCATGATTCAGGGGCTTCTGGTAGCACTTCGCAGAAATCGCATTAACTAGGTATTCAAATCCCAGACGATGGGATGAAACGCGCGACAAAACTGCATTGAACACGCACAAAACTGCTGATAAACGTTACAGTGGAGTACTTGGGGTTATCAAAGTAGCTCGCAGGGGCTATCCAACGAGTTGGTGGACGAGACTTACGCTTCGTTGGACCAGATGGCCATGTATATTGGATCTGCTCTGCCAATGTCTTGCCCTGCTCTGAGTCACTACTCAGCAAACGCTTGTCGCGTCTGCAGGAGTTGCGGCCTGAAAGACCTGACGACTAGCGAGGAGTCCCCCGAGTCACGAAGGGTGATCCGCAGCCCTTGCGGCGGCCTGCGAGGAGAATCATGTCAATTATGCTTAACCTCGTCGAATATTTTTTGTAACAAACTAGCCAGCACGTGCATTCGCGGCGCGTCGTAGCAGACAAGTTTCAGATACTTTGGGTTGTGCTCGCTTCTCGTCATCGAGAAACTGAGTCATCGGCCTGATGCTTTGGTAATGGTGATGGTGGCAATCCGTGGCGCGACGTCGAAAGTACCTTGATACTGGTTTCGAGCATCGTCCGTGGGGTACGTGCACATTGATACGCGAAGTCGCTTCCAGAATGCCGTCTCTTGAAACGCCTCGTACTGTGTCTTGGGAGAGGCGGCCATACAATTACGTCAATTCTGAGCCATCCAGTCACCCCGAATGCTCCTGAACTGTCGATTGAAGCGTGCATGGCATCTTTGTCGCATCCCTCAGTCTTGATCCAAAGCCATGTTCGCGATAGACGGGCGGCAAAAACGAAGCCGAAAATTTGTGGTCTTTGCTTATATCCCACTTCGCCAGACGTTGACTCGTGGTCAAACTCGTTGTCGCAAGCATTGACTGCTAGAACGTGTGACACAATCATAGGACGCTTTTGGCGCAGCATTGGGTCGATCTCGTCGACCAAACGTCTGGAACTACGCCACAAATGAATAGCTCAATGTCATCTGTTTAGCCCGGCCGAAGTTTCTTTGCAGTACAGGCGCCAGGCGTGAGCTTGATTGCAGGCAGTAAGAAATTCTGTACGAATCCCTCTCGAAAAGTAGGGTCGGAATTTCGGCTGGCTTCCGAAGGCCCCATACTGTTTCCCATTCTGCAAATGATTTGATGGGTTGGAACAGGCGTGCTGACCGGCCGCGACACCCTACCGCAGGCACTCGGGGCACCGAACAATTGAGTTCAAGGCTTCCGCGCGGGTCAATCTTCGTGCATCTTCCCCAATATTTTCACGCTGATCATGGACAATCTCATCACTCAGATGCCTCCAAGACACACTTCATCAGCTCATTTGCGATGGACCATCATGCGCATCATTATGCCTACCTCGTCAGCCGAGCCCACATGACGAGATGGCGTCAAACCGCCCATTCCGTGCTCTCAGTCGGACTTGCGCCCCTGCGACAGCTTTTACAGTGGTGCGATCTCAACGAGTCTTCCAGACAGTGCGGACCAGATGCGTATTTGCCCAACCCAAGGATATGCCATTTAAGTTCGTCCAGATGTGATCTTTACAGTCTTGATTTGCGCTACCCTTTATTTGCAACACCACAATAGCGTGGCGAAAGACGAGGGCTTCTCGCGACGTGAGACTTCTTGATCGGAAATACGATAAGATGCCGGTATCATCTGCAATGTACAAAGAGCAAGTCAGCGGCTGAGTGCAACGCTTCGATGAGCTCGGTCAAACTACCTCAGGTAACGTTGACTTTTCCAAAAATGCCAGATCTATGATTCAAACGTGAATACTTCAATTACTCTTCTCCTTTAGTAGACCTCGCGCTTGCTTTTCATTAAAGACTTTTTGGGAAAGCACTGATTAGAACCTCGAGGTAAACAGGAAAAGCGAGGCGGCTACTGATGTGAAAAAGACTCAAGGCTTGCTCATTCAAGAAATGTGTCTCTTGTAACGCATAAAACTGTAACGAGAAAATCGTTTTTGGAGCTGAACGAAGCCCTCCAGACGCCTAACAAAAGGTGATCGAGAACAAAAGCAGGAGATGCTTTACAAAATATCACACGGATTGTCGATGTTAGATTTTTGTGCAGGCAACACACACTTTCCTTGCGGCGAGACATGAAGATCGGATGGCGTAAGGGATAAGCCGGGATCTGGTACATTCGAATTATTTCTTGAACCAATGGTTGGGCTATCCAAGGTTGAAAAGAAAGGGCCTGCCCTAAAGCTGGTGCGGAACAACGAGAAATATAAGGGAGCAATGCCGTTGACAGCGGATCGCTTCGAGCTGTCTCGCTTACGCAGATGTACTTGTATTGATCCATAATGTGAGGTCACTGCAGGGCAGCCCTGCTGAATGACTTTCGATGAACGCATGATACGAGCCACCAGGTATCGTGTCTCGCTGAGGTCTCAAGATGGCCGAGATATGGGAGAAGAGCGCCAAAGCTCGTGGCCATTTCCTAGGAACGATCATCTCTGCCGTTGACTAGAGAACGTCAATCGCGAGTACTGAAGGCATTGGAACAACGCTTGGTCGACCACACATGACGTAGAAGGAGGGAGGCATCATTCGGGATTGACATCGCGTGCCGTCGATCTCATTCATACCAGCGCGCATGCCGTGAAGAACCTATTCGTTTTAGAAGAAAGAACTCCGCATCTTCTGATGCCTGGGGAGGAAGATTAAATAACGATAGCTTGGAGAGATCTCCCTCTAAACGATGTCTCTCGGTGAAATATCGTAAATACAAATTCGCCCGTCGCCGTCACCTACCATCAAAGATTTGCTATCTGCAGAGAACGAAAGCTCATTGACTTTTGCCAGATCATCAAATTGTGAGAATCCTGGCTGCGGTCCGCTGTCTATAGCAGTCGCGTTACGATCCGGCCAACACCATATCTCATGGGAAGATATTACGTCCAATACTGCCAAAGTTCCTCGCGCACCAATCGCAGCCCCACTAGCGTGACAATATGCCACAAAGCGACAGTCAGGCGAGATACACGCCGTACAGTTGGGGATTCCAAAGGTGCGGGTCGAATTCGCTGCCAGATCCCATACTAAAACGTATCGTGATGTCACTTCGACGGGATGGAGATTAAAGCACGTCCCTCCCCGGGTTGCTGGGGCTGGCACAGCTCGATAGGTGGCCGGTATCCAGATCGAAACGACGATGCTTCCGTACGTGTTGAGGTCAGATGGAATAGCGGTGTCAAGCTCTCGGTGCTGCCAAGGCCGCGCAATGCGATACGGTCTGCTCCCTGAGGTGGCGTCATGATGAGTCTGCCATGCCACGAGGAGAGTTTCGCGCTGCGGCGGCGGATGACCACGGCGGGGGGGACGGGGTCCAGCGGCCGCTATCAAAAGGGGGCTGGTGGCAGACAGAGCCAACTCTGGATATTGCGGTACAAATGGCAAATTAGCGTCTGTTAAACTGATGGTCCTCGCTTTGACGAAAGGCTTCTTCTCTTTTGTTGCTGCAAAGAGATCAATTATGCCGGTTTCGCCTCGGTATACCGCAAGACTGGCCCATCCATGATCATATGTCTCCATCTTCCCAACAGCCCATCTGTCAGTCCCGTCGATCGTCTGCAAACACTTCCTCCTCTCCCAATTCCAAATTTCGAGCGTCCTGCCGAATTTGGTTGCAATCGCAATTAAACTGTTGATCTCCGAAAGAATGGCATGACTGCGAATGAGATAATCGCGCGACCGGGACCGGGCCTCAGTATAAGACGAGAATTTGATTTGACCAAGTACGTCGCCCGTGTCCACGGACCAAACCTTGACAACGTTGTTGCCATGCTTGCTCGCCAAGGTGCAAGATGTCGATGAAATGTCCAAGTAATGAACGCTGTTGTTAATGCGCTTATCGTCTGATACCACAAAAGTCCTCAGGGAAAGTTCTGTCGATAGTGAAGACTGTGGTACATCGTATGCATACTGTTGTTTTGAAGCAATTGCGAACTGACTTGGCGGAGAAGAATGTGTAGAGCTTGCACCACTTGGATGGGCCCCATAACTTGCGGATCTATCTGAATAGCGGGATGAGCGAAAGCTGCTGTCCAGCGATGTATGAGACAAGGGTCGTCCGATCGAGGTTGAAGAGCCACTCGCGCTCGTGGGGAGCGGCGGAAGCGGCTTATCTGGTGCCGGGTGCATCGTATAAGTGGGATAAGAGGCCGAAGATGCGTTGGAGGAGGAACGTCGAGTCGATGCCAGTGATTGCGCAGTCGCGGAAATTGGCCAGCGAGGGATGGAATCTTCGCTGTTGAAACCGTAAAACCGATTAGGGTTATTCATCATAGAACCTGATCGGACTGCTGTCGTTTTTGCACGAGAGTCAACGGCGACGAGACCGTCGTCATGATTGATGTTTTGCATCGAAGTGGCAAAAATGTTGACAGCTCTGTTTCTCCTTCTGCGGTGACCTCACGATTCAAAATCTTTGTAGGCCTCAGTATCAAGGCTGGCCCAACAATGGTGCACCGTGTGCTGTTGATCTTAGCAACCAGACAAACGGTCTCATAGGCTAGCGAGAACGACCGAATTCGGGTGGCGAGACGAGCTGGCTGTACAAGAAGATAACGTCGTACGAATTGCTTCGGAGAAGCGAGCGAGAGGTGAGTCCAAGGTATCTTGTGCTCCCAAAAAATTTGATGTTCTGGACAATTAACCAGCTGTAAGCGCACACCCATCCGACGTTACCCAGAGTAGGCCGGCCGTACAAATGCGGTCTCCGCCAGTGTATATTAAATTATTAAAATTGCCGTTGAAGAGCTGAAAAAGTATAAGCAGTGAGACCGCAAGAGAGAGCGAAGCAACTTGTGGAACGTGGGCCGGGAATAAAGATTTTGGTCTCGCACCTTGGAGAAAAATGATGAGGTGCGTTCGAGGTACCTGATACAGCCAGGAGTGACTGTGAATCGGAAACGCTGAAGCAAATAAATGACCTTGTGTCAAATGTCGCTCCCGAAGAGATGCAGAATGAACTGAGTTTATTGGACCGTTTCAACGTGTCGGTTGTCGATCGCACGACTCGGCGGAGTAGTTGATCCCTGTTCGCCCAAGGCTTCACCATCCGTACTCCTCTCGACTTGCAATTGCCCTTCTCCGGATTCCGCGATTGTGGCTCGGCGCCCCAGATTGTCCGATGAATATGCATGGGTGACTCTGAAATCTTATAGGCCAAACCGCAAAATGAGTGACGATCAGAAGACCTGTCGGCCCAACGGTCTAGGTATTATGTGGCGGCCACTGGAGGATATGACTGGCTCCGGCCTGCACATCAGCTCGTCAAGAGCCTGTCAACGGGGTAAACGTCTTGTGGACGCGCCACTCCGCCCGAGCTAGTGAACCCGTAAACACCCAGTTTGTTCACTAGGTTGAGGCTTTGAATCGGCAAATCGACTCCGCGCGCCATGTCGAGTGACCATGATTGACAAGATCCTGCACGAACTAGCGCGCGCGTCGTGAAGAGCTTTTGTTTTGGGCTTTAATAGTCTTTGCCAGGTCTGAGCTTCATATGGCACAAGCTGCGATGATCCTACACGAGCAACATAGACTCGGCAATGTTGTGCATCTACGAGTGAGGCTTCTCTCCTTCTCGGACTATTGCCGATTACTCTGCAATTTCATGCCGCCACCCGCTTGTCCCCGTTCTGTCAATCTGCCAGGCCCTTACGCCACCACCATGTGCCAAACGACGTGAGGGCTCCGCTGGCTCCAGGGGGCATCCCAGCGTCGACTCAGGCCCCAGATTTGCTCGATGTCCCAAAAGGGTGTAGGCCAGCGGGCAGTGTTCGTGCAGGCTGACTGCAGGCCACCTCCCGTCCCCTACCAGCCCGTTCGTTCCAAAATGGAATCTCCAGCCGTCCCCGCTGCGTGCTCGGTGTGCTGTCCAGCAACCATCAGACGAACTGGAAACCAGCTTCGAGGACCAGGGGGGTTTCAAGATTGAACAGCTCGCACAGTCAGGAGGTCGCGATGAAAGCCCCTTCAGGACAGCCATTACTTGAGTGCGGCTGGCTTCGAGCGAGCGAGCTTGGTGAAGCCATGTCTCCCAGAGCAGCGATCGGCAGCGAGTTCTGCCAAGATAGCGCTGAAAGCGGCTGACCCGTCAAAAGGACCTTGATTGCGTAGACCATCATGCAAATCTCCATATGTGGCAAGAGGACAAACAATTCTGGGGTCAAATGGCGGGGCCAATCCTTGTCACCACGCAAACATGCCCTTGTGTGTCCGCACACTAAAGACAAGAAAAAGTCATCCGTCGCATGCCTTGTGGCATAACGTGGCTACGTGTATTTTGTGGGCGAAAGCTTGTCTCGACGGCATGGACTGTCATACTGTAGGGGGTCAAGGGGCGAAGAGAGAATTGGCCATGTTTCAAAGGGACTATTACTTTTTCTTTGAGCGCTATGACGGTGTTTGGTGCCTGGTCAGGCTGTGATTGTCCGGCGCACCTAGACGATGAAATGCCCCAAGTCTATACCCAACGCACACACTCGTCACGCAGAAACTCCAAAACTAGCCTGAGCCATTTGTTACACGTTTCTCTCGGAGCCGAGACATCGACGTGGCCCCTGGCGTGGTCATCGCGTCTCCAGAAACCGGCTTCTCCGTGAGTCATGAGTCGTCTGTCCAGACTGCGCTATATACAGTGTTGCTGAGGAGCTCGGCCTCTCATCTCGTCTCGACCGTTGCTTAAGTACAGTGCACGAAGCCATCATCATGGGTGTGACACTAAGTATGACTCAGGTCAGGAACTCGAATCGGCGGTAGATCCGGGGTGCGAATCAACAAAGAAAACTTACTGAAGCTGAGCTGCTCTTTGTGGCGCTCGCCGTAGGTTTAGCGGTGGACGTGGCCGTCGGAGACGCACTGGCGCTGCTGGACGAGGAGCTCTCCTTGGGCGGCTTACCAGTGCATCCAACCCCGGGTGCCGCAATGTCCCAAGCCCAGGCATCGATGGCAAACGTTTGTAGAGTGTCGCTGTCAATGCCGCTTTTCGCCGGATCCTTCTTGGCCAGCTCCAAGATACCCGTGTAGCCCTTCGCATAATGGTCAACAATGCCCTCACTGATTGTTGGAACATGCAATAGTCTGTGCATCAGATCCGTGGCCCAAAAGGTGTTGAGCTTCGACTCGGCGACGGTGTAACCTAGGTTGCAGACGGCTGACAGAGGGCGGCGAAGCTCGAACGACAGGGGGCAGATGACTGTCTCAGTGGTCGCGTTTTTGCCTCTCCAGTGTCCAGCCCAGCCTTGTGTAACAGGTGTCATGTCAGCGCCTGGTTGCGATGCGGTATTTTGCCGTGCGTCAACGTCAACTCACCCTTTTGCGTCGCACAGTTTTTGTCCGGGTCGTCGCATCGGAAGAGCATGGCGCTCTTATCGGCGGCGATGATGCGATCGTACCATCCAATAGCATGGGCTGTTGATCCGTTGCCAAAGTATTGTTGAACGAGCTTCGATTCACGGCCATATCTCAAGAGATGTTGACGAGCATGATCTGCGAGTTTGACAGTTTCGTCCAAACCCTGCTGCAACTGGGCTTTGAGCGAACTGTTGCACGATTCGTGTATGGAGAAGGCGGGTTGCCAGCCCGCCGCCCATTTATCGGCCGCTGTTTCACTTGGTGAAGCCGGAATTGTGAGGCTAGGGGTAGAAGCAATCGGAGATGCTAGAGCTGGGGCCAACAGCAAGGCGGCGCCGAAAAATGAGTACATCATGACTGATCAATTAGATTCAATGAGAGGAGAAAGATCCGATTGACATTGGCTTTCACTACTAATTTCTATCCAGAGAGAATATTTGCGCGCGCGCTTTCTGTGTTTTTATACCTACGTGATCCGTCTCTTGCCAAGACAACGTTGCAGAGGAAAATTCTTCGTTATTTCCAAGTATCAATGCTTTCTCACCGTATCCTGCTCTAGACCGGGCAAAATCTCGTTCTGGTGGGTTCCCCGAAAATTAGGATCACAAAAAAACCTGGATTGGGAAAAGGTGGTTTGGACAGGGCGAAGATGAGAGGCCATCAAGGTTGCTTGCGCAGCTCAGCTGCGTGCTATCAGGGTGTCTCGTTATGTCAGCCAAGACACGATATCGGTCGTCAGATGGAATCTCGTCCGTGTCAAATCCTTCGAACCAATCACGATATGTGATTTATGCTTGATCGTTGACCATATTGACCCTCGTGGCTTATATAGTCGATTGTCCAGTCTCTTGGCACACATAGGAGTCGTCAACCTCAAAGAATTGTAATCGGACGGACGATCTCTAGTTGCCAATAACCTGAATAATCGCGCATTCGGCCCAGTTATTTTAAACACATGGTCATCGCGCGACTCAGTCTGGGCATAAATGAGTGAAATTGCCCCCGAGAAGCACGGTTGAGGAAACATTAGTGACGCGGCCCGATGGCACGGCCATGGGTTTCTGAACAGGTTCGTGCTGAGGATCTGCCGAAAGCACCTGATGATCAATAATCTAGTAGAGCTGCAGATGACTGAGCGCTTTCTCGTTCCAGCTCACCAGGCCGCGGGTTGCGGCCGAGCTCGTCCTGCATGTCTTAGCACGAGTGCCCTCATCGACTTGCCAATTTTGCTATCATTGCAGATCTACCTCTCTAAGAAGCTTTCGGGATTGTGAGGAGCGTCGCTCATCTGATGAACATACTGCAAGAGACGCCAGACAAATGCCCCCCCTCCCTCTTCCCCCTTCCTCTCTTTCGAGTGAGCGTATCTCAGGGTACATGGAAATCAGTATCTGGTATCCACACGTAGGGCAGATTCAGCAGCGCTTACACCACGATCCATCTCAACCCACAAAACCTGAACTTCCAAGATCAGCATCAGTGCCCTGCTCTTATCCATAGTGTCGTGGGAAAGCAGCCGAAACCTCCACATTGTCCGTCCCGCCGTCTCGGCGTCAGGCACCATTGCCTGTTTTCTGCGACTTCAGGCCAGGAGGTTCTGGTAAGCCATCAAGAGGCGCACAGGTCATGCCTAGTTGGGTTTCAACGCGCGGCTTGAACAAATCTCGATCCTTCCCTGACCCTTCAAGCCTTGCGTTGAACATGTGCGTGAAATACCTGTCGACGTTTTCCAAAGCGACAAAAATGCTTTGCAAATCTTTGCCTGGTGCTTTATGCTTTTGCTTGCGGCGAATTTCTTGCACACAGACAAGTTGTGCCTAGATTCGAAAAGACCGTTCATCAGTGGTGGTAGATCGAGCGCATGTCCGGATACGGGGAAGGAGGCACGGCACGGCCCGCCCGGCGCTTCCAATTGCCAGGCTTGCTGGCTACTCGGCCTGAGTTTGACTGTTCCCTGGCAGAGACAATCACTTCTACCATGGTGTCCCCTAATCAGGACAATGCTATTGCAATATAAATGCAGGACAGAAGCCGAGGTGTTGGTAGCCTTTTGATGCTGTCCGGACTGCAGGCAGCAAACAGCTTGCGACGCACCAATAAAACATCACGAGCTCGGTTCGTTATTGCAAAGCGCACGGGCAAGAAGGCGTCGTTTACTCTCTCTGTCGGATGACGCTCAATGAAGCAACCTCGTACCGCCAGAGCCTTACCTCAAGTTATTACCTTACACGATCACCTTCGTCCCAAGCTCAGGACCTCGACCTACGTCATGTTGTTCCAAAGAGCAAATAAGAGGACCCTCCCTGATCCTACCTTTGAGGACTGTCGAAGCATGCTTCGGAGACGCTGTATGAGGCGTCATGTTGCGAAACAATGAACGGGCACCAATACTAAGCCTAATTGCGAGCCATTCACCATATATCGGTATGAAGTTCTCATTGCAGCCGGACAGATGAAAGCATTTTACTCTGGGCTTACCATGAGCTCTCGCACCTATCCAGGATGAAGCTCACCATCATACTCGTTGCCGGCTTGGTAAGCGATGTTGAAGGCAAGTTGCACAGTATTCTTCCACAGTGTGCCTGGCTAGGTAACGACCATCAATTGCGCGAGAATCTTTCTGACCTTGCAGACGATGCATCACACAAGTCGCAACGCCACCAAGGCTATTGCCACGGAGAAGCCGGAATGATCTTTCGTTGCGACAGGAAATTCGCCTAGCAGTAAGGGTCGCAGAGACAGAAACACAAAGAAATCCAGGGCGGGCAGATATCCGGGATGGCATAAGAAACGTCCGGGTAGGGACTTCACAGGCGGATGTTGACGAGAAGCAGACCTGCCATTTGAGCGCCCGATATTGCATTATCGCATGGTATCACGAACACGAGCGGGGACATCGGGAGGTGCGTACGAGATATCTTGTAAAGGCATGAGTAGCGGGGCTAATGACGTGCAAATTAGTGCTTTTAGGCTAGCAAGATATGTCCCGCTAGCAGTGGAAGTCACGCGGCGGGTGTCGAAACCGTCCAGCAGTAAATTGCCTCGTACACCACACAGTGTCACAGAGGCTACTGCGATTTTAACGTCTCCCATCGGTGGACAAGCTGCACCTAAAATTTGAGCGATGTTTCGAGCGCCAGCAGGACGCTTCTAAGTGACCGTATCACCGCCATTACAGCCTTCTGCCCGTGATGCCTCGTTGCAGGGTAAGAGAGACTCAGGCATTCGGCATGCGCCTCGAGGATAAGACCGTATTCCCCAGCGCCGCACGAAGAGAGTCGGGCAGCATGCTTTCTTCACCGGACACAGTGGCAGGATGAGGGACAAGAATTTTATTCGACAGACGGCTGATGCGCAAAGTGCCGAAAAACTGTCGCGCTCTTGAACCGACTGTCACACGGGCACGATGCACAGCAGTCTTGGCCACGAAAATTCCTGCTCCGCCATGCTTCGTCCCGGCGATCGGGAACTTCAGCGATTCAGGCTCAGAATGCGAATAGACCAACTTTTCTTGACGATCTGCTCCCGACATGGCTGTCTGGCATCTCGGTTATTGTTGGTGTCCCTCGTTCCGGACCAGCACATGCCCATCAGTGGCACGCAACGAGCTTGTCCTCCATTCAGGAGCCTGTCGGGATGGAGAGCGAATGGGAAAACGGGTAAGATGGCGCCATCGTGCGGATGGTATGGCGCTGCCTCATTGGCCAGTTTTGGTTTGCTCGGAACGGAGAGCAAAGAAGCGACAGTATGCAAGCATTTGCCGCCCAAGCCTTGAGCGATATCCTCTCTTCCGTCAGCCATTCGTCTCATTTCGAAGAGGGGTGTTGGGCGGAGCGCAGTCCAGAATGGGACCGGCCCAGTATGACGCCTCCCACATTCGCCTATCTCGCTTCTTCTCTTTGTCACGCCGTTGACACATCCGCTTTGTAAAAGACAGAATGCTCCTGTCGCTGGCTGAATAACTGCACATCACTAGTGGATCGTCGTCGGTCTGCCCAATTGAGCGGCCTGCCTGACACGCGCAACCATCGCACCGGAGTGGTACCCCAATCCAGCCAATGGACGTCTTCACGACACACTTGGCGGTAGGACTTTCGACGACCCGATGCCGCTCAATTCAAGTTTTGCGCAACGCTCTGCATGTTGCGATACCGTGACGTGCGGCATGGGGCTGTATGCAATTCCGAAACGTTCATGGCGGACCATGAGGCGGCACTTCATTCATTGGCAGTCAACGGCCTGGATTCCACATCAAAACCTGTCCGTTTGCGGTGACAAAAAGCGCGATTCGAGCTGCAATTTGAGAAGATTGAAAAAGAAACCTATCCAGTACCTCTTTGCGGGCTGCTGAGATCCTTTGTTGCTCTGCGTGAGTCACAAAAACACGCGACACCACAATTACGGAGAGTGTTGCCGCGAATGCTGCCGCAAAGGGGCGTGGATAGCCTGCATCACCAATTCGATTTTCTCATTCTCTCAAGGCCACGGGAACATAGTGGGGCAGACGATAATTGCTTGTACATCGCCGGGCACGCTGTCGTCTATCCTCAATGCATGATGACGACGGAACGGAAGGCCGTGCTCGATCCAGCTCTGTGTGTGAAATCACGTTCTGTGTCTTGCCATGGACGGATAAGACTAGAGGATCTGGCTCTGGAGGTTGGATACTCGACTGGCTTACCTTGTCAGCGCAACCTTGACTCCTTCTTGGCCGTCTTTCTGTGAGCAACTCAAACATATATTTGCACATTCTCTGCCTTCAAGCTTGCCATCCAACTGCCAAGAGCTACCCCAAGCTTGTTCCAAATCCTCTCATCATGTCTGCCCCGGTCGACAACGTCTTTCACCCCGTTCTTGCCCAAGCATACGGTCTCTCAGATGTTGCCGAAACACGTGCTCTCTACGACGAATGGGCTAAGACATACGACGAGGAGATGGCGCACGAGTCCCAGGACTACATCGGACCGTCGGTGGCAAGTGCGTGCGTGTTACGGCTCCTGGGGCCGGAAAACATAGCCAAAGCCAGCATCCTCGACGCGGGCTGCGGGACGGGCCAAGTTGGCCGACATCTCGCGAAAGCCGGCGCCGAGCACATTGATGGTGTTGACTTATCTCCCGGTATGCTCGATGTTGCACGCCAGACGGGAGTCTACAGGTCTCTCGAGGCGGTGGACTTGTCCAAGCCGATAGCCCGAAACGACCAATCTTACAAAGTCGTCGCCTGCGTTGGCACCTTTACGCAGGGCCATGTCGGACCTGAGCCGTTGTCTGAATTAGTCAGGATTACTGAGAGATTTGGCTATATTGTGGTGACCGTTCTTGCTAGCATTTGGGAATCTGGTGGGTATGCTGCCAAAGTCGCGCAGTTGGCTGATCAAGGTAAAATCAAGTCGCTTGGTACTGAGCTCACTGACTATCGCCGTGGCGCTGGTGTGCAAGCACGTTTGGTCGTTTTGCAAGCCCTTTGAGGATAGATGATATGGAGGGGAAGGGAGTCGCAGGATCTTCAACAGATCACCTTGTACGGGGTTGAAAGTGGAATCGACTGTTCTGTTCGTATTATTACCTCCCGACGGACAATAAAGGGCGAATGTGATTGATCATAAATGAAAGTCGGATCAGACGATCTGGTTTCTTCTGGCTTGATGATTGACTTGACTTGCTCCAGCCACGCTATGTGGTTCGTGTCGTTCTGACTCTTTCTCGCGCCAGTTGTTGAGTCGCTCCGAAGTTTGCTTAGGACGCATAGTTAAGCTGAGAAGGGCCCGACGATGGATTTTGATATATGAATCAGCGGAGTCGATTTGTAACTCATCAGATGCGCCGGATTACTTAGCTGAGTGATTAGTGACAACGGTCCAGGTTGGTCCAAAAATCAAGTAGCTCATTAGATCCATGAAGCCACGATCATTTGATGATCGTGAAGTTTGTCGGACGCATCTGACGATTTTTGGGAATCATCTTTCAATGCAACCGCAAGGCTAATGTCATTCAGTAATTCGTCTTTTCAATCCTCTGACGACAGCACTTCTTGCGTGCCATGGTCGAGAGATTAGAGTTTAAAAAATGCCGACCGTGCGTTAGGAAAAGACGCGGCGTACGCAGAGCCCGTTTCCAATCATTACTCCCATTCTTTCCCCGCCCCCGCCTCAACAGGCCCGGGGACTCAGGAACAGAGATTCTAGGCCTGGCTCCCATACCCTCTGAACATGACAGCACTCCAACGAGCACGGCCAATTAAGTCTCGTTCGGCTCGGGTCCACTGGGTGGCTAGCCCCAAACCTTGACACTAGTTGCTTATCCAGCAGCGCTCCATACTTTAGGCTGACAGGTGGTGAGCACGAGCTGGCCGTGGGTGAATTTGTCATCAAACTGATTAGGAACTGGGCAATTAGCAGAACACCTCGCCATCTTCGGCGACGGGATACTTGGAAATCTTTGAGTTACTTATCCCTTGTTCTTCATAACTCGTTCAAGGGACTGAGCCGATTGGACTCGCCAAATACGGCAGCCGATCCTTCACGGCGAGTTCGAACTGCAGATCCTCGTCAGCCATGACTGCGCGCGTGGATAACGTCGTATTATCGCGGCCGGGCCGTCGGAAAGGTAGGAGGAAGATCTTTCAGGGAGCACGGCGTTCAGGAAACTGAGAACTGAACAGCCTGCGACCTCTGCGTCACCAAAAAGATCAAGTGTGACATGATACAGCCAACATGCTGCAACTGCGTCCTCTACAAGGCAGCATGTACTACCGGCAAACCACGGCGCAAGACAGCGAACTCGTCTGCCAAAGTCCGGGCAGCTCATCAAATGACCAAGTCAGTGAAAATTCCGATGTATGCTTCGACGTTAGTCTGACACGACCGGTAGAACCTGCGTGGCTGGCTGTGAAGGGACCGACGAGCGGCTCGCCAGAATAGAGTCGCAATTGGAAATGCTCATTGCACTTCAGAACCCGCAGCCAGCAAGGGTTGCACGCACTTGGTCTCGATCAGACTCTTCTACGGGCCAACATGGGACTCATTCGACATCGAGCGACGTGCAGTCCGACGTGATTTCTGTATCGCAATATTCCATGGCTCTCGGAAACACGGCAACATCCTGGGATAACGACCTGCTCTCGGATGACAATTTTCCGCTTCCCCCCATGGCTGAAATAATCCCCATTGTCGAACATTACTTTGCTACGTTCAGCGCTATAGTGCCTTTGTTTGACAAAGCGTCGTTTATGCGGATGCTGGGTCACTGGTTCGCTGATCCGTCTTCGAGGAACAAAGCGACCTGGGCCGCAATTCAAGTCGTCTTGGCGATAGCACTGCGAACGCCCGTTCCGGACTATTTGCACGGCAATGGCGGATCTTTCCAACACCAAAAGGCAAATTTCTTCCTGAGAAACGCGCAGTCCGTCGTATCAGAACTCGTGACGCGGGAACAAGACTTGCTGGGTTTGCAAGTCCTCCTAGGCCTCGCGCTACTCTTCCAAAATAGCAGTGATAGCAGTCCTGCAAGTGTCATCATCGGCACAGCAATTCGTCTGGCGCATAGGATGAGCTTGCACTCCAGGGAGCACGACAAGTTCCATACATCTGAGGAAAACCTGCAGCGACAACGACTGTTTTGGATTGCGTACACGCTCGACAAGGCAGGTCGTGCGCCCTATCCATTGGTCGCATTAATTAATTGAAAAAATAGGATATTTCGCTTCGCATCAAAGTCCCCGCCGTACAGGCGGATGCCGACGTCGATGTTGACATCCCACCAGTCACGGCACCGCCTGACAACATTGGCGTCTTATTCACCCGGGATCGATCGTCATTTTTCCATTATCACAGGGCCATGATACATCTCGCGCAGCTAGAAGGAAAAGTATACGAGTGGCTGCACTCCAACGTTGCCCTCAAAGCAACCCGGGCTGTCCGTCAGGCTCGTGTTCAGCGACTCGATCGCATGATAAGTCACTGGTACAACAGCATACCCTCCGTTTTCCGAATCGAGAACATCACACCTTCCATTGGAGAGTGTGAGTACATTCAAATGACGAAGATGTACCACACATACCTGCTCGTATTGGTCATGACCTATAGTATCGATTCCCAAGATGAGGAGTGGATTCATGCTATTCGTTCTGGCGACGGCAATGCCGTGAGGGATCTGATCATGGGCTCGTCCAGTCTCGGTTCCAGCGATCCCCACAAGCATCGCATTAACCTCTCGTCGGGCATCTGGTTTAAGATTTTGGAGACGAGCCGTGGATGCTTGAGGATGTTCGGAGAGTGTATACCGACAGAGTGTCTCGTATGGTGAGTGCAGTCACAAGCGCACATTCTGCGTCAAACATATCGGCATCCTTCTTATGTTCATTAGGCAAAGCTGCTTGCCGCATTTCTCAGGCATGATGATTCTGCTTGCGAATCTCCTCATTGATCCAGTTCATCCTGACGCCTCTGCCGACGAGGCCTTTTCTGCAAAAGCCATTGAACTGTTCGATCGGGTTGTTGAGTTCCTGCCCAACCCCAAAGGTCATGCGGAGACAAGGCTCATTATTGCGGAGCTACACGGACGCGCAGTCCAGGCGCTCAGCGATGCGAGATCAGAGGCTGAACTGGACTCGTCGGCGGACGTTTTACCGCCCAACCTGCTAGGCTTTGGGGGCCACGATGATGATCCGTGGGCCTGGGCGTCGGGTTTGACGGAGAGGTTCGATATGATGCCAGACTCAAACCTGGGCAGGCCGGATATCGCGCTCTAATGGTTCATGCTTTGGAGGATGTGTTCGTCAGCCTACTCATTGACGCTGAAATGCTGAGATGTAGAAGAAGTTTGACCCAAGATCCGCCATGAACACAAGTCTGACCCTTCCAAGACTTGGCACGAGTCATAATCGACGTATGTGTCCATTTTTGAGAGACGCGTAATTATTCAATGACTCTAGCTCCATTTGCTTGCATTGTGTGCAAGCTGGGAACTGCTCGCGCGCACGTGCACGATGGAACGCATGAATGAGACTTCAACATGTAGATCTTGACAATGAGGATTGATGATGTGTTTGAATTCGCCGTGCATCACTTCCCCCTTCTTTTCTCTATTCAAGTAAGATCATCCTGATAGCGCACATTCCTGAATATGATACAACTAGTGACGAAGGGAATTGCTGAGAGTACATTTGCCAATGTGTATCCCTCAGTGACACGCCATTCGCGGCAGCTGGTGCAGTGGCAGGTTGCATGGCCAGACTGGCCGTGTGCTACACCACGCTCAGACACGTATGGCTTGTATGCAACCAGAGTCTATCACGTATCGCTTTGTTCAGCCAGATCCGGCTGCAGCTGCGAGTTCGACGTGGAAGCGCCAGCGCAAAGCCTCGGAAGAGGTCAAATCAGTGGGTGCTTTGTACAGCAGCGCAGCCGCTCCGGGGCCTACAAGCTCAACCCGGGCGGGGAAACCGGGGAGCCTGGGGGGGGTGGGCCTACGCCCTCCACTGAGCCGGCTCTGGCCTCCTCCCCTGTCTGGCTCCACGCGCTCTCCCCCTGCGGTCGGAGCCTTAGATGAATCCGGGCCTGACCATCACGAAATGTTACCTCGGGCTGACTTTGTCCAGCCGTAATATATTCTCCATTTTCGTGAAATTTGTACTACATTTCTAGTCTTTCCCTTCCTCTCTGTACCTAATTTCTAGTACTTCAGCCTCATCATGCCGCAAACAAGCTCCAACGTGTTTCGCAATCCGAGCATCTTCAAGTTCGCGTCCCGCCGGAGCGTAGTCCACAGTACCGAGGGTATCGTAGCATGCACGCAGCCACTTGCCGCCAAGTGCGGCCTGGATGTGCTGCGAGCCGGTGGAAATGCAGTTGTAAGCACACTCAATCTTGAAAGCCCGTGTGATCTATACCCTGAGAAGCTGACTTTCATCTCTTCCACAGGACGCTGCGGTCGCAGTCGGTGGGTGGAAAGCTGTCTATTCTCGGACCCATTGCACTCAAAAATTTGCTCACAAATGCTCTAGCTGCTGGCCTCAATATGACCGAGCCATGTTCAACAGGTATTGGGGGTGACATGTTTCTTCTCTTCTGGAAAGCTTCGACTCGGAAGATCTACGCGCTGAACGGGTCGGGCCGTGCGGGAGGCAAGTGTACGCTTGATGCGATTCGGACGAAGCTCAACGTCCCCGCCGACCGGGCAGATGCCGAGATTCCCCAAACAAGCCCTCATGCTGTGACAGTTCCTGGCGCCGCAGCGGGGTGGTGCGATGCCGTAGAGCGGTTCGGAAGCGGAAAGCTGGACATGAGGCGTATTCTGACACCAGCTATCGAGCTTGGAGAGAAGGGGTTTCCTGTTTCTGAAATTGCTGCGTCCAAGGCATGCCCTCCTTCCTTTCCCTGTCGCCTCTTCCATGCCGAACCCGACATTGACTGAAACCTGTCTTGCAGTGGGAAGCGGGCGAGGCACGAATTCGCTCTGCATCTCCCAACTATGCCGAAATGCTGAAGAAGGATCCGGACGCGGATGGCGGTGTTCGCGCCCCCCGAGCTGGTGAGATCATGAAGAACCCCACGCTTGCCAGGACATTTCGCACCCTTGCCGAGGAAGGCAAGAAAGGCTTCTACACCGGTAGAATCGCCCAAGAGCTCGTTGATGTCGTCCAATCCCTTGGTGGTCTGCTCGAGTCAGATGATCTAGAACACCATCTTGCGGCTGGCAGTGAACCTACGCAACCGATTTCGCTCAAGTTTCGGGGCCAGGGGTCGGGTGACGCGGGCGTAGAGCTCTGGGAACATCCACCCAATGGGCAGGGTATTGTCGCTCTAATGGCTCTGGGTATCATCCAGGAACTGGAGAAACAAGGCAGAATCCCCACGTTCAGGCCGGAGGACTTCAACTCTGCGCCGTACTTGCACGCCATCATCGAATCTTTGCGAATCGCCTTCGCAGACGGCGGCTGGTTTGTCACAGATCCCAATGTCGTCAAGGTTCCTGCCCTCGGACTGATATCTGAAACATATCTCGCTGAACGGGCAAGACTTTTCGATCCAGACAAGGCCGGTCAAGTTCATGAGCACGGCGATCCTCCCTTCGATTCACCGGCCTTGTCAAGCAGCGACACAGTCTATTTCACTGTGACAGATGCCGAGGGTAACGCCGCCTCTTTCATCAATTCGAACTTCGCCGGATTTGGCACCAGTATTATACCCAAAGGATGCGGTTTTACTCTGCAGAACCGCGGATCGAATTTCTCGCTGAATACACATCACCCCAACAAGATCGAACCCAGGAAGAGACCTTACCACACCATCATACCTGGCATGGTAACTAATCTCGTTGATGGCTCCTTGCATTCCTCCTTTGGGGTTATGGGCGGTTTCATGCAACCACAAGGCCAAGTGCAGGTTCTCCTGGGACAGATTGTTGGTCAACTAAACCCACAACAAGCGCTAGATGCCCCCAGAATCTGCATCGGTGGCGGACTGCCCGAGAGCGGGGACGGCATTGACTTGAGCGTGAACATTGAGGAAGGCATGCCAGAGGACACAATCAGGGGACTGACGAAGCTAGGCCATAGAGTGAATGTGGTCAGCGGCGCGGAGAGAGCTATGTTCGGAAGAGGCCAGATCATAAGGCATGTCGTCGATCCGGTGGAGGGTACCTTGATCTGGTCCGCAGGTAGCGACATGAGAGGCGACGGCGCTGCATACCCACTGTAGATCGTCGTGGCACAGGGCGAATGCAAGTAAAAGAAGATGGCAGATTGTAGTATGTTGAGATGTCATAAATTCAGATATCTTACAGATGACCACGCTTGATTGAAAGTCGGTGGTATTTCCACCATGTCCCAGTTCTCTCACATCATATGATCGAGACGATCTATTGCACAAGGAGAAGCTCGCCTCTCTTTATTTTGCATGCAGGTATCGGTGGTTCAGGCATCGTTTTCCAGCACCAAGACATCCTTCTCCTCGAAAAACTTGGCTAGCTCTCCGTTGCTGTGCATTGTCCGTAAAATATCGCAGCCGCCGACGAACTCCTTCTCGACGTAAAGCTGAGGTATTGTAGGCCAATCTGAATACTCCTTGATGCCCTCTCGGAGCTCAGCATCCTCGAGCACATTGAAGGCCGCAAATTTGGAGGGATTCACGCCCTGCATGCCGAGGATCTTGATAACTGTGGCAGAGAAGCCGCATTGGGGCATTTCTGGGGTTCCTTTCATGAAAAGCACGACGGGCGCGGACGCAACGGCTTTGTCGATAGCAGTCTTCGTTTCGGTGGATAGGAGTCGGATATGGAAAGGCGACAAGGGCGACAGGGGGGCTCGGAAGAAGATTGACGACTGGACAGCCGGGCGAGCAGCCTGCCGTAGGCTCTATTCCCTGTCAGTGAACCCTCGCGGGCAATGGCTTCAAAGTGGTATTGATACGAGGGACTTACAGTAGCGACGTTCCGTGAGAACATGGTAAGAGTACGGGTCGACCCTAGAAATAGAGAATCGAGATGGTGTTTGGCAATGGGATGAATAGTAGACGATACAAGATGGCAAATCTCCAATCTCGTGAGGCTCCCGCTAAGGGAATGACAGTCGCTCGAAAAACTCCATGCGACCGGCAGCAAAGAACCGAGCGGTAGGAAAAGCCTGGCGTCATGGAAGGCTTACGGCGGGACTGGGTATTAGAAGGCGAACGATTGGTCAGCGGCGTCCACACTCGGCGTGCATGGCAGCAGCAGCTGGGTTGGGTCGTTTCCTCTTCGCCCCCACTCAATCCCACGCAAGGAGCCATTTCGTCGATTCCACCGGCCACCCACAGAAAGTATGCCTGTCGACAGCCCATTGCCGCCGTCATCCTCCACGGCGGCTGACAGGGCGGTTTTCTCCCTGCGCGATAGGCTCAGGAGCGAAGACGCATCGCAACCATTTCAACCTGGCTCACCAGTCTGCGAGGAGGTGACAAGTGATTTTTATACGCAGCTCCGAGCCAATTTTGACACCGTGACAAATACGTCCGAGGACAACACCGCCACTGCTAAGTTATCAGGTTCGTTTGTTGCGGCGGCTTGCGAGACAGGCTGCCCGCTGACTTCGGAAGCAGACGCACTCGCCTGTGCCGGAAAGGAGATTCACGATTCCTCCCTACAAGCCATTCAATCCGCCCACGAACACGTAGCATCCAAGATAACAACGTTTCAATCCCAAGCATCAGCCACCCACGCCTTTACCCACAGTTTGTATGAGAACATTTCTCACCGTTTGTCTGCTACTGTGTGCCATTCCCAGAGCTTCCCACGAGCAAGCGTGGGCAGGCACATACTCTCCATGCAAAAGTCGATTGCAGCCTCCAGAAATGAAATAGCCAGACTTCACACCGAGTGGGAAACGTGTCTCAGGGAAGAGGCTGCAATTGTAAAAGAGAAGCCTCCTGCTGAAAGTCTTGACGCACGACAAACTTTGGATAAGCTCGTGATGCAAGCAGAAGGTATCGTTGCAGACAAAGCAGACAAGCTCGATGAAATGGATCAGGTAAGGTGTTTTGACCCCAAATTCAATTATCACATACTTACAAGACAAAGGAATACCGAGACTTGCTCTGGACCGAATCAAATAAGTTGATGGAGGCTATGATGGCAGATTGAAGCGGCTCTGGCCACGAGCAGGAGACCACCAGTGATGACACAACTGTGTCCAACATTTCAATAAGGTAATTTCAGTGGAGAAGCAAGGCTTGGCCAGCGAAACTGGGGTGCTTTGAGTTAGTGCCGTGCATTGACACTTTGAGCGAAAATAACGAATAGGCCTGATCTATACTCGATCATCTATCATGATGTCATGCCGCAATGCTACTGGTCTTCGTCGCTCAAAAATAAAACGCACTACCCCAAAATCCAATGCATAGATGGAGTTTCGAGGACGATCCGCTGAAAACGCGTCCTGCAGCTTTTCCCATCGGAATCCCTCCTTCTCGCAAGCGCGAGCTGCTGCATTGAGATCAACTCCGACAGCATATGGACGCTACCATTCCTTCTCGGGAATTATTACACCCCACTCGTGCTGCTCGCGTCCGTACATGATACCTCCGATCCAGGTCTTGATCTGATCCGTGAAATGGCCAGCCTTGCCTTCGGGACCCATGGGAATGTTGATGTCTTTGCCACGATGATGAATCTGTGATACGGGGCAGACGAAATACTGCAGTGAATGGGTCAGCATCTATGGCCATGCTGGCAAATAGGTTTGAAGGCCTTTGACTTACAGCAGTGCCGGCGGCAAATGATTCGAGGATTCGGCCCTCGGCATCAGCTTCAACGAGCTCGTCAATGGTGTATTTGCGCTCAGTGACTTCGATCTCCCCCGCCATTCTCTCTCGCACGATGTCTAATACGCTGCGCCGTGTGACACCGTCTAGGATGAGTTTGTCGTCCAAGGGTGCGGTGATGAGTTCCGTTTTGCCATCCTTGCGCTTCCAGATAATGAAGAAATTAGAGGCGCCGGCTTCGGTGCACTCGCCTTGTTTACCGTAGAGCCACAGAATTTGATGGAAGCCGCGACGACGGGCATCCTGCGTAGCCATAAGGGAAGGTCCATAGTTGGCGCCGACCTTGGCATAGCCAAAGCCACCGACCCAGGCGCGCACCATGTCTTCAGGAGACGTGTGTAATCTCATACCGCCGGGAGGCGAGTCCATACGTGGCATAAAGGTGACAATGATGTAAAGCATAGCCTCCTTGGGTGCTTGAACACCGAGCTGCGACTGAGTCCCAATAAGGGTGGGACGAATATAAAGGAAATTACCGGGCTGGTCCTTCGGAAGCCAACGAGGGCCGTCGACAGACAGAAGAGCAATCATGAGCTTCTCCAGCTCGGCAGGTTCGAAAAGCGGCAGGGAAATGCGGCCCGCGGACATGTGCATGCGCGCACAGTTGCGGTCGGGTCTGAAAACACGTAGTTTACCGTCATAACCACGAAAGACCTTGAGGCCTTCGAAACATTCGGTCGCGTAATGCAGACACGATGCGGTGGGCATGAGAGACAGAGGACCGTAGGGTTTCAGCTCGGGGACGCCCCAGCCGGTCGACGCCTTCCACGTAGCAGTAACCATGTGATCACTGGCGACGGTCTCATCGCCAGCATTTGCAACAGCCTCGTCGGGAACAGGACGTGGGTTCTTTGTCAGGGTGTAGGTAAGCTTGGAAGCGTCCAGAGCAGCGGGCACAGCATTGCCGCTGGAGACATGAGGAGCAACTGCTTCTTTACGCTGAATGGCAGCCGCCGTCAGGTCGACATCCTGCTGGGGAACGGCAGAAGGAGCCATAGCTATGTGTTAGAGAGATGATGACGGAGAGTCTGCTGCAGAAGGGGGCCGCAACGCAGTGGTGGCTTTCGCTCCCAAGCGAGTTCAATGGTCGCACGCTGGGACGGCTTTCGATGGGAGTCGACGGTTCTCCACGCTCGGCGCGATCTGGACGGTCTTGGAAGTATTGAAAGACTACCCAATTGTTGCCTTAGACTAAGACCGAACGCCCGGTAATGACGATATGGAGAAGGTCTTTGGCAAATTTGAATGGCCTGAAATGGTGAAGATGTATCAATGGTATTGAATTGGGGGAAGAATGAGTCACAAAAAACGTGGACAAGGACAACGCAAAATTGAAAGGAAGAGGTTTCTTATTATTATCTAGTGTTGAGGGGGAAAGGTCCTACTGGCTAAATGTAGCCTAGCGGCACTTGAAACCTTGGGGCGTGCAGTGACAAACAAGTCCTGGCGTGCGACGGCTATCAAGGGCGACGGAGATTCAGTGGGATCTTTTTGTACCAAGATTTTTTTTTCCATCTCTCAGTGCCCTCCTTGCACGACTCGGGGCTCTGCGCCAGTCCGTGATTCGCGGACACTTGCCCCTATCAGCCCCTTCTTTCCATTGGAACCATTGGCACAGATTTGCTGTCATTTTGACATCAATCAGAGATAGCCCAGGGCAATAACACACTCGTCAGTATTACGAGACCCAGGGAGACAGGACAAACCGAGAAAGCGTGGCCGGCAGGCCCGCCGAGAGCAGGTCCGTCGTTGTAAGGGGTGGGATGTCCTCAATCGGGAAGCAAAATTGGACCAGGTGACTTAATCGCACAGGGTTGCAACCTCCGACGCCTGCCGCCCTTTGCGGGTCTTCCGCTCCGTCGACTCGGCTCAGCGACGGCCATGTACAAGCCCCTTTAACACAGCACGTTCAATTGCTGAACGACGCCGACATGTTTCAGCAAATGGGAAACAAAGGGCATCGTGTTGTTCTCTGGTTCCACCACGCCGGCATTTTTCTTCGTTGCCCCCTTCTTCATTTCCCATATCCGCCATGTGTCATCCAAACTACGGCCTCCCAATTCCGCTGAGACGAAAATGGAGAGTGCAGAACACGGCCGTCGAATGCTACCGGATGTGCGGCGGCGCAGGGCTGATGCATGCGACGCGTCAAGAAGTCCGAAGGCCGGCCTGGCCCACACTAACGACAGCCCGGGGGGGACATGAACCAGAAGAAAAAAAAATTAGAAGAATTGCCGAGCTAGCGTGCGCGCCCTTTTGCCAACACGACCCAGGGCGCCCACTGGAAAGAAAGTTCCGAAGGATCGTCAAGAACTGCCGGAGCAACGGACGATTGCACCGGCAGGAATGGAGCTTCCCGACAAGCTTTTGCTGCCGGAGTATAAGAGCAGATTGTATTGAATAACATGCTTGGTGACGCAAAGCATCTACGTGATAGGCGCACCCCCCTTCCCGCGGTGGGAAGAGGTGCAGCTCGCTACCGTGGCTCCATACAAATTTCGACGGTAAAAGATAATGCGCCTGCTCCCGCAACGAAGACATGTTCAAACACTGGTTGGTGGCTCATTTCCTTCCATTCACAAGATAGCGCATACTGGTCTCGTCAAACAATTTTGTTCCGGCCGCACGGGCGACTGTGCTTCAACGCCTTCGGCTGCGGAATTGGTACCGCTTCGTCGAGATAAGCGTGCTCTTGCACCGTGAATAGCCGCCGCGAGCGACGGCTCAACGAGCCGCACCTGTGCCCCGCCATGACGGAGCCTTCCTACCCTAGGTACCAATGTAGAGTTTTAGCTGCTGCGTACGAATTTCAATTGACATCGTGAGGGCGCAATCGAATGGCGGGATTTCAAGCATTGTCGTCATCGAGATTCTTGTTCTTCATGAGATTGTACAACGTGCTTTTTCCCACGAGCTTGGAAACAATAAGTGTGGTGGACAGAGTCCATGACGCATCATCGACGTCGTCCACAACACTTTGTCATGTGCCTCGAAGACACAACAACATCTGTGTCTCTCATGAATGCCAACTTGTAGAATGTTGAAAGTGTTTCGCGCCCACATCCTTTCTATTTAAATAAGAGAACAAAGATCAGGCAGGAAAGCTTCCTTCTGTCAATTGACCAGAGCTACATCTGGTTGCTCCTAAGCATCACAGCGTTTTTAACCCAGTCTCTGTTTGCCCCGTCCCATTCTTATCCAATTGTCCATACATTCGATTATCTGAGGCAGTGGTCAAGCGTTCGCGCCTCGTTCGACTTCTTTCCTGCGTTGCTCCTCCTCCAGAATTTCTCTTTGTCTCGCCGCGGCCTCCACCTCGGCCTTGACCCCCTTGGCGCGCTGTCTGGCTTCATACATGTCCCTGCTCTTCATGATGCGCTGAACAATCTCGCCCGCATTGACCTCGGAGAACGCATGCTCTCCAATCTCGCGATAGATACCCATCGCCTTGGGTGCGGCGTACGGGTCGTAGGTGAGCGGCATGAATGAGGTTGGCCCATGATAGATGGCATCTGGAACACCTAACGGCAATGATTTGAGGTATGTCCTGGTAGGTGTAAATGGGGCGCCAAACAATACGGCGTTGATGTACTGTAGCATCGTTTCATCAGACCAGCTCTCTCGCTCTTTCATGAACCGATCGTCGCCAAATGTGCTGCAGCGGACACGATGCTAAAACATGGAGGATTCCTTACCTTGCATTGCAGCACGCAAAGGCCGCGTTCGTAAATATTCATTATGGGATAGTTGACGCCCTTCCATTGATTGATGACTTCGTCGTCATGAACGCCAACCAGAACGTATGCCGGGCCGTAATCCTTCTGGCCGCCCGATGTACGTTCTGCCCTGGCATCTTCAGAATACCAGCCCGAATCTCTTGCAAGATCTTCCTCTAAAACGACGACTTTTCGCAGAAACTCGATATGCCCGCTGCAGAACAAGTCGAAACCTCCATCAACATAGACGATACGCTGTCCTGGTTTCGGTCCTCCGGCATCCAGCAGGTGATGAAAGCGCCCGGTTTCTTCTTCCGTATCTTCGGCTTTGGCTTGCGTTGAGGCATTCCAGAACCAGACATCCGCGCCGGGAGCTTTGGCAGTTTCGTCCGTGGCATACAACGTCATGCGTTGCATCAAAGTTTCCCCGTGAGCCTTCCTCTCATCCGGACTTCCATAACCCTCTGATCCAGCCAGCATACTCTGCAAGGAATGGATGAAATGCGTCCTGGTGCAGAGGAGCATACGGCCCACAAGGTCTGTGGTTGAGATGCCGGGTGAGCGCTTTACGACCTTGAACCGACCAGCCTCCTTGACAAAGCGATAGCAATCTTGGCCATCGCTGTCTGACGTAATGTCGTCACCGTGCACGACGTATTTGCACCCATAGTGCGAAATGTACGCGAGATCGGTAACATATGGTGCATGGCCAACAGATTTCGTCACCCATCGACAAGCGTCAGATGCAGCTAACCTAGCGCTTTCGCATGAGCATCAAAGTAGACTACGTGAGAAGCGCTGGTGGATCGAACCGTTCCTCTAAATTCATGACCGTAGGGCCTTTATTGGCCAGTATCTCTTCGTCAGAGTGCACGCCAACATACAGCTCATCTCCTAACTGGCGAGCCTGCACCATGGCCCCGGCGTGGCCTGAGACCTCATCAGCTCAAGAATTCCCGCCAAACAGGACACGGTCCAACGTCAACATACCGTGGTGGAAGAAATCCCAGCATCCATCGACCCAGATGCGGCCATCAAGCAGCTCAGGTGCAGGGTCTCCCTGAAGACCCTTAGCAGGATTCATAGTGGGGCTCGGGAGACGACTTGGGCGATTGAGGACGTCGGCACCCAGCGGGCGCGGGCGATTACGTGTGTTTCGACACTTGGGCGTCTGTAGCGGTGTAACTTTGGCCGCAGCTGGCGCGCTTTGGTGATATCAGGATGGTAGGAATTCAGAAGACTTGACGTTTGCTTGCTCAACGTTCTCTGATTGCCAAAGACATCCAGGTGGGGCCAACGACGAAACGAACTGCCGAGTGCCTGATGGCGCTGGGTGGTCCCCACCGGACAGCTTAGTCACACCAGAACAGGTCACACATTATGAGGCCGATCTTTAATAAGCGTGACATTTATTCTGCGAGCAAAGAGAGAGGAAAACCAAGGAGTGCGGAGCCATAAGCCCTGTTTGCGGTCCATGAACTCACACTTCAGGAGTACTGCCGGCTGCGTCTAGCATTCGCCATCTAATGACAGCCACAGCAGGTCCCTTTCGCTTTGCTGGGCGCGAGACTGTAGAAAATACCTCGAGTCTCATATTTATCTTCAGCAACCTACTTCCACGATTCAATTCGCACCAATTGGCTTTGTCGAGAATTCGACGTTGTCGCGTGTCCAATCTCAAATCGTCTTCGCGTCATGCGGCTCTTCACTCAGATCCCCGGTTCGAGAGCTTATGATAACGACCCGCGCTTGCAGCCCTCCATCTCTTGCCCCAGATGACGAGTGGAACTGCCGCAGCGTGAATGACCAGACTGCTAACAGCAGCAACTACGAACACCATACTGACACTCATGCTCGCGCGCCAGGGGTTTAAAGAGAATGAGGTCACAAGCGCAAGGGCATTTCGGAAGAAGGTGACGACAATGAAGGCTTGCGGAACAATCTTGCCCGGAGTTAGTTCGTTGATTGCAATCCTCGAATGTCTAGCGCTACTTACGTTGGGATACGAGTCAATGACGAGTGTGAAGGTCACAGCACCGATTGAGGAAAACCCGAAGACGGCAAGCCCACTCCCAATGCTCGGATATATCCAGTGCGCGCCCTAGAGACGAGTGTTAGACGATGGCGTGAATCATATTGTCCATGGTCTCTCTTACCCGATCGGCTGTGACCCCAAAAATGACCAAGCCAGCCGCCATTGCAACGGCTGGCAGAGGCGCAGTATACAGACGCATCTCGGGCTCAAACAAGCCACTATTTCGTCTTGCAAACCATACAATCGACTTGTCGTTGAGCCAACCGCCGTAGAATGCACCCGCCAGCGATCCAATGAGCGGGCCAAGATTTAGCAATCCGAGTTGTTGAGGCGTGAAATTGTATGGTTCCTCTGCAAAGACAATTGACTTCATAGAGCTCACCACTCTGGTCAGACTGAGGCCAGAACCAAATACTATGGCAGTGAAGAGAACTTGAGGGATCATCATGGTAAACAGCGGGCGATAGGACATCTTCAAGAGTGATTCTCTGGTCGGCGTGAGAAGCTGTAGTCGGAGGCAGCGTGGGAATGGTTCGAAAGCTGGCGTTGATGATTCTCCCGGTTGTGTGCTCGCCTCGGGTTCCAAGTCAAGACTCTCAGGATCTTTCTCGCCCGAGGAATTCGAGCTGCGGACGTATTTCGTCTCTTCGAATCCGAGAACGAAGAGCACGACCAAGACAGTCATAAATATTGACAGTGTCCGGTACGATGACCGCCACCCGCCTGCCGTTGCTTGAGCACCAGCTGCCAGAGGAGTCAAGTAGTGCCCACATTTCAACGTGATCAAGTAGACGCTGTTGGCGCTCCCCCTCTGGTGGATGAAGAACAAATCCCGAATCTATCGAGTTATTGGGGTTATCAGCTCAGTCGAGTATGCGTCAGTCTGAAGAGAGAGAATACTTACAGTCATTTGTATGGCGGTCTCGTTGATAGCAGCGGCCATCCCCATGATGAAGTTCGTCACATACAATTCTGGCAAGGTCCTCATGTACGCTGTCCACCAGAGTGCCCCTGTGAAAACAGCGGTTGAGATGATATAGACTAATCGTCGGCCGTACTTCGCAGCGAAAGGAACGAAAATTATGCATGACACGGCCTCGGCTGCGTGCAGCGTCGCACTGGCTTGTACGAGCTGGGCAGTCGAAACGTGCAATTCTTTCCGCATGGGTGCCCATACGAGATGTTGAATGCTCACGCTAGTCAGACCATCAACAGCTATTCTTGATTCTTGAAGATGAAATGAGCCTCACCCAGTGAATATACTCAAGGTCATTGCAGACAGAAGACTGAAATTGAGGCACTTTCGCCACATTGGCCATGTCTAAAGCATGACATGTTCATGTGAGTGAATTTGTGTTGTTGTTGAGAACTTGTTTACGTACCAAAGGATCATTGGGGTCGTTCGAAGGCTTGGGCAATCGAGTGACAACGTTCTTGTCGGTATTGCGTTGCCCTGAGGAGTTTTCTCAGTTTCGTCACTGTCTTGGTCAAATGCTTGACTTACGAGAGAAGAGCTGCACCGTGCCAGGCGGGTGTCGAACTTGTTCGGAACGCTTCTTTTCATCGTGGTGGTTTTGCATTTCTTAATCGGAGTTCCCTGCAAGCAGAAAGTAATGCCCAAACCGATGGCAACTTGGGCAGGAGTGGGAGGGAAGGCTATTGGGAAGAAAGCAAGTGATAATTAGAGCGAGGGAACAAAATGTTTTTTGTCCTGGCGTACAGCGAGGAGGTCTAGCTTTAGGTGCGATATGGTTGCAGGTATTTATGAACTTTCAATACAATACTGGGATGCCAAAAAGTTTGAGAGAGCCATTCGAAATCGGAAAATGTTACAGGAATAGCTGCGCATGAAAAAAATTGATGGCGTATACATCGTTGAGTTCGTTTATGGTGGCTGCTCAACTTTTGTGCTACAGGCTTCGAGGTGTTTCAAAACAATCGAGGCGAAGAGGGAGCCAGGCTAGACCTTGGAGGCTTCTCAAAACTCAACTCCATAGAACCCCTCACCTCACCACGTGGAGGTGCTTCAGACTGCTGTTGTAGCACGCCCATACAAATGGCGAAGACATGTCGCGTCCCGATTGGCGCGCTACGATTTGGCCCCATGAAATTGAGTCAGGGAAGCTTGTCAGGAGTTCCTGAGTTGGGTTGCCCGAGATTTCGTTTCCTAGTTTATTGCAAACGCGGGATGAATGCAGCTATCTGTCCAAGTAGGAGCCGCTGTATTGCGCCGACAGCACCAATCACAATAGATTGCGGGGAAATTGTGAACCGGGTTATCTCCTTCGACACCAGGAAACCAAGGGGTGGGTAATTTGCAAAGAGCAGGACCTGCCGACGGCATGCCGGGGCTTCGCTAATTCCCGACGATGGAGGGTCGGTTGACGGTGCAACCGGCCGAGTCCTGATGCAGTTCCCGGGTGGCGATTGAGCACTTCGCAGCCCTTGTTTCATTGCGAACTGACGCGGACGGGGTGCCCGAAGCGACAATCGAACCACTTTGGCCAGGCGCTTCTGGCAATGTCCGAGTGGGTGTGTTAATGTTCCGTCTGACCGGAACCTGGACTGACACAGTCGAAGCACGCTAAGCTGAGCCTTTCGAGGCCTATTATACATATCCGTGCCCAGACGGCCATTTGTCCGAGTTTGAGTGGGACAGGGCCGCCGCTCTTCGGCGGCAACAAGAACGAACTCTATACGAGGACGATGAAAATTTTTTGCGTGATATTCATCTGTGTAAGATTTCCGGTCAATTTCGCACAGTCGATGTAATCGAGTCATTTGGGGCGTTCCTATGCTGAATGAAATGTTGAAAGAATTTTTCTCCAGAGACCCCATGGTTCATCGATCGCAGTCTCTTTGTTCTGACGTTCATGCGCAATTAGCTAGATTCTAGCTCATGGAAGGCTTGATGCCGATCCTAAACACAAGAACATTGACATTTTGTAATGTGTTCTTCAAATCAGAGTGGAGTCATGTTTGACTCGAGTAAGCCAGCCCTGGGTTCTGTGCGGCATCGGATGATAAGGTCTCGGACCCGAGATAGGCAGACGTCTGCTTGGTTGTATATCGCGCTTTGAGTATGCGAGTTCAACGGTTATCCCTGATATAGAAATTCACAAGTTTCCCGACATCGCCGCCGCCAGAACGCGGCCAATACTCTTGTCAACACCATCTGCAGCAAACGTGAGTTGCGCCCAGCCGCTTGACCCCGAGCTTTAGATTCGCAGGAGGCACGCGCACAGCGCTTTGCAATTGCCCACACAATACACCTACTTTGACCACCAACAAGGAAAAAGAGAGAATATTCAGACCAAGGGGGCAACAGAGCAAAAAATCACGCACAGGGGAGGAATCCAAATTTGCACCATAACTCCAAACCCTCGGGCGTGGCTCTGGGCTATGAGTCGTCGGGATTTAGGTTTCTGGCTGCGTGACACAAGAATCGTCCATCAGCACTTTCAAATTTCGTCGACCATGGTCTCGAGCATAAAGTAGACTTCAGTTGCTAAGCTGTCGGGCTCAGAATTGCTCCCTCGAGATCTTCACGTTCTTGCCTTCTATCAGGGCAAAGAGCGTTCTTTGAGCTCATAGCAACCGGACCAAGGCATAAATTGTAGAACTTTGTATAGACTATCTAAATCTGGTGATAGGAATACTCCGCTGGACGTCGTCTCGACGACTGCATAGTTTACGCTATGGCTCGCATCCCTCACTGCAATATCGCCGGGCTCATTAGCGGTCGAAAGAATACAGATTTGGCAACTGGAGCGAAAATTTTATCCTCAGCTCGTGATTCATGGGGCGGAACGGAAGTTGATACAAGGTGCCCCCTTGATTTCGATAAGCCCGACTTTCGCATCAGATCGTCGACATAAAGATGCGTCACGAAGCTTCTTTTCATATTTGGACGCAGACAATCATGCCTTTCCTCAGGCGATCATGCCTTTCCTCAGGCGATCATGCCTTTCCTCAGGCGATCATGCCTTTCCTCAGGCGATCATGCCTTTCTTCAGGTGACTGGTAAGGCCGGTATGCTGCCTGTGTTTCGATCACACCCCAGGTCAGACACAGGCGGGAGACATGAATTGCATTCAAGGCGCTCAGACGAAGCTTTGTGCAGTATCCTCCAATTTGCCGGGCTGAACCGCACGCGAGGCCTTATTGAAATCGAGAGAGAAACAGAGTCCGGCGCTGTCTACCTGCAGCCTGACAATCTTCCTGATGCTATGTGTGATGATTCCTCTTTACAGCACATCAGATTCACTCTTGTACTCGGACCTATCTTCGCGACGTACTTTGGGTGTTCTCCGAGGCGATCACACCCTTTGACGGCTGAATAAGAATTGTGGTGTGAGCCACGATACCCAATATCTGTGACGTCTACTGATTGTGCTACTGGCGCTCTCATCGTTATTCGCAAATATCTTCCGGCATCTCAAGACCCATAGGCTTAAAGATCCAGTGAGAAACATGGAGCCTGCAAAGATTTGGGCATTGAGGAAAGACTTGCTCTGCACTCCCGATACAAGCTGCATAGCCACTGGTTCCGCAAATGTCGTGGGCAAAACCATGCCAATGCAAATCACAGCGAACGTGTTGGCCAGCTTCCGAATGCCAACTACATCTGCGAGGATCGGCGTGATTGTGCACCAAAAAGTCCCGCACAGCATGCCAGAAAGTAGTGCGAAGAATAAGAGCGGTACGTATGACTGCGTTGGTATCCATATTGCGAAGCAGAAGATGCCGCAGAGACAGGTCAAGATGCCAGCCATGTTGATACGGCCGAATGTGTCGCTAATGTATCCCATAGGAGGTCGACCGACGGCTAGCCCGAGATACAAAAGCGCATTGGCATATGAGCCTTGCGCCGGCGTCAGACCAATAGATAAGGCATACACTGGCAGAGAATAGAGCAAGATGATGTAGCCCAGCTCCGAGGAGAAACCCCAGAGAAAAATCAGCAGCACCTCAAGTTGCCCCAGATCTCGGGGGTTGAAGCGCAATTCAGAGGGTGAAGCATGAGCCCTGCTGTCGAAGTCTTGGATCAAGAAAGAGGAGACAATGTTGGCTGCAAGGGCACAGAGAGCGAGTATACGGTACGCCCAGTCCACACCGAGGCTTTGGATGATGCGATCCGTGACAATGCTATACAGCAGACCGCCGATACCAGCCCCTGAGGTGCCAATTCCGACCGCCAAGCTTCGTCTTGTCGAGAACCACGGTGGGAGGATATTCGAAGCCGTGACATACAAGAAACCCATGCCCCAGCCGAAGCAGAGGCCTTGGCTCAAAAACAAATGCCAGATCTCGGTGGCGTAGGAGGAGGTGAAGAGAGAAATGGAAATGACCACGCTACCCATGAGCAGTGTCCATCGTGTGCCAACGCATCTACGGACAAAGGTGACTAAGGGCGATATGAGCAAGGCCATGGAGATGGACAGTCCGCCCACGAAGCCGAATTGTAGATGTGTGGCCTTGACTGTCTCGGGATGAGCCGAATAATGGGCCATGATGACAGCCCATGGCTTGAGTACGAGCTAGTTAGGATTCTTCCGCGCCCAAGATTCAACATTAGGGACTTACGGCATTCACGCCCCACGTGTGAGCGTTGATCATGAAGACCGCGAAAGTGCAGACCCAGCCATATTTACCATCCGGAGGAACTGGCTCAACGGTGGCGACATTGGCGGCTTCCTCGCTTTCCCATTCAGACACATCTGTGGCCGGGGCAGACCGACTGTTGTCCAGGTTCTCTAGGCGCAAAACTGTCGTGGATCTTTCAGCAGCCATGCTGACGGTCGTTGACGGTCGACGACCTGGCGAACATGCTCTGGGATGTGCGCGACGACTCTTGATAACAGCATGCCGAAGCGGAAGGCGCTTCCATGATGCACCTCTTTACGGCCCGATACCGGCTATTGTATGTGCGACTGGGTGGTGCCTTATCTATCCCGGCACGTGATCCATGTAACGGTACAGCTCATGCTGTCAAGCCACTTACGCTTGCAACGTCAAGGAAACCTGTCCTATGGGAACCGAGAAACAGCAGACATGCGCGCTTTAAAGTTTCAGTGTGATATCGCTCGAAGTTTATTGACCTCCGCATGAGGGGGTTTTGTGGGCTTATCGGCGGCAATTAAGCGCTGGTCGTCATAAGAGATTTGGGGTCTCAGCAACGCTATGGCAAAGTCACGTGCTAGTAAGCGACGTGAAAAACAAAGACATGCAAGTGGATGCATTTGCCCCCGAACAGTCCTTCTGTACCAAAAATGAGCTGCAATTTGATAGGCCAGTATCCCTGTCCGCCACTTCGGCTGCACCTTACCACAGCCAAGGATACGCGGGGTGGCGAGCGACACAACTCAATAGCACGCCGTCTTTCTGACCTCGCGGACGACCTGTGAGGCTGAGGCTGGTCAAGTCCAAAATTAGCATAGGCCTTCCAAGTTTCCAACACTCCCTTTTATTAGCGTGACGGCGGGCCGCGAACGGGTTGGCTCCACCTGGCGCCCAGACATTCATGGAAGCAATCAATAGCGCCTTGGTCCGTCTGTTCCTTCACCTATCGCTCGGTTCAAGCTGACGAGCGTGCCCTGGAAGAGACAAAGCAACACGTGTGTGGCAATCCGATCATGTCCGCGGCAGAGTTGTTGTCTGAGATAGGCGGACGAGGGACCTATTTGCAGCACGTCGCTTCTTGGGTTTTGAAGCCGCGTATCTGCGATGACCACCATGTTATCGATATTCGGGTTTTGTTCGATCCCTCGTGTTGATACGCGACAACCGTCGCGATCATCGACCTTTCTTCAGCATTCTTGAAATAGTGGTTTCAGCTCCCGCCCCGTCTCTCACTTGAAATGAAGTGTACGTCTTACATATGGATCCATCAACTTAGCCACTCTGGTAACCTGTGTGGCGGCTCCTGAAATATCTCACTGGGCCGTAAGCGCTTGTATGCAATGCTTCGGGCTTCACACCAGGTCTGATGCAGGTCAGCACAATCGCAATTTAGGGGCTGTTTCTTGCTGACCTTGTCGCAGCTTCACAAGGGGCTTGTCAACGGATTTTTCTTTAGCCCGGTATGGCGGACGCCATCAGCTCTGGCTTTCCCCTTGGCCAAACGTCGCCCTCGATTCTCTCCTCACTCACCTTTTGACGAACGCCCTGATTCATGCGGACTGCTAGTCAGCCGATACAACCATCGGGATGAAGCTTCAATCGCAAAGCTGGCTGGCAGTGGTGCTTGCTGGCCTTTTTGCCATTGCCGTATCCGATACAACTTTTCTACAGCCGCCAGCGACTGGGCCAGATGGTAATTATCGCGATAATCCCCTTTGGACCATCGGAAAGGATATGCAGATCGAATGGACGTCACCACTAGCCAGGATGGATCTTTTCGTCTGGCAAGAATATCCCCGTACGCCCACCGGAGCGAGCTGGATTGTCAAAGTGCTCGGTAGGTTGGACTTGCTTCACGAAAAACACTGGCTCTAGTCGGTCCTGAGCGAGGCTGATTAAGAAGCGTATAGTGAACACGAGATCCACGAGTACCGTATGGAAAGTGTCCTTGAACGGCCTGACGGCGAAACCGCCGCCCGGCGAAGCTGCGGTTATATTTTTCACCGTGCACGCAGTTGACAACCCTGCGATCGATGGTAAAAGCCATTTTGTCAATATCACAATGCCTCTGGCTAGTACAACAACATCAGCCGGACCATCGACATCCACTTCGAGCATAACACCCTTCAGTTCTGCAACATCGTCATCCGCTTCGGTCACAACTTCCCCCAGTTCTGCGATACCCACGTCCGAGTCCAATTCATCGAGCACCCTGTCTAGTGGTGCGATTGCTGGGATTTCCGTTGGCGCGGTTGTCGCAGGCATTGCGATACTCGGCGGCTTGGGGTTCTTGGTCTGGAAGCGATACTCGAACAGGAATCGTCATGAGCCAGTGCCCCCACAAGCTCCTAAGTATGGAGGACTTCCAACACAGCCGCAAGGTCCTTACGAAGTGCCCTAATCGGGGCGAGCGCGCGATTCAGACATTGAGAAGGTGAGAATTTTGTGATGCAGCTGCCTGCCTATCATCTTTTGTAGGAGGACGTGGGCTGAGAAAACGGAGCCTTGCCTGTGCTATCAGAGTTTCAAGTTTAGCAATAATCTACAGACCGTGATTCAGTTTCATCGAGCGAGTCCTTCAACATAGTGATTGCGTCGAAGCCTGGTGCAAATTGGAAATTGTGCGGCGTGGCCGTGGGCGTCGCGTGTGAGGTAATGTGGTCCACCAGGTGTATCACCAAATAATATTACTTTCTGCGCGCAGACTATTGTTGCTGTCATACCGAACGCCTTTTCATTTCGGGTTCATGAAAGAAATAAGATCCTCGTCTCGTTCGACGCAGACGTATGACCGCCATCAGCTCGCACAATGCTATGAACGGGAGAAGTTTCCGATACGAAGTGATGGGTTAGCGTGAGCATGTTCCACGAGAATGACTCTCATCACTGCGAATATCTCCACCGGGGATTTCAGCTCTTATCTTGTCCGAACTTTAAGTTAATATATACCAGTTTCACTCGCCCTGGAAATCCGGGGATTCCTCAGTGCACAGGATCCGTTGGGCTATGACGTGGTTGGTATATGAGGGACCCATTTCTTGTCGCACGATTCCTGCCTTCTTTTTTATTTCGTCGTCAAAAATTGCGCGCTAGTGCGTCGGAATCTTCTCTAAATGCATGAATGGTCCTTCATATCACAGTTGCCTAAAGTGGAGTGTGGCACGATTTCCATCTAGTCCGAAGTCCGAAATGTCCACTCCAACGCTGCTCCACTGAGAAACGCGATTTGCGGGCCCCAAAATCATGTACCTAAGTCAATCGAAGACACCATCCAATTGGCCAGGCCCACGTAACTGACTTGGCCCTTTGCAGCATACGGATTAGCCTTGTCGGTTCGGTATTGAACCTCGCCCGGAGGTGGGGCGTAGCACGTTTTTTCATTCAGCCCGAAGTCCGAGGCTGTGATGCTCCACTGATGAAGCTGGCGATTGAAGAAAAAATGGCAGGACCTACACATTGTATATCTAGGAATGATGAACACTGCTCTCGTCTCTAGCCCGCTTGGATTGGAAAAGTACACGACTTACTAAGCCATTGACATTGACAATTGACAATTGACATTGACGATTGGTGGCAGAATTGATCGGCAGTATCCGAAAAGATGATCACAGGCGCCTTACTAAATCGTTCGTGGTCCTCAACTGCAGTGACCACCTTTGCCGCGGGATCTCTAGCTGCAGTCATCACGACAAGATACTTCACGCAAAGCGTGCGTGCCGACTCGCCGTCCTCGACTCGAAAAATGTTCGGTGGCGGACCTGCGCTTCTATCGCTACCCCTGGAGACTGGGGAGAAGCTGAACCATAACACGCGGTTGTTGAGGTTCAAATTTGATGATCCAGAGGCTGTGAGTGGCTTGTCAGCCAACGGTACGTTAATGAGAAGGCAATGCGGCAGTTCTTTGAAAAGCTAAGTGAAGTAGCTTCCGTTTTGGTGGGCTGTTGGCCCAAAGGAAGTTTTCTCCCAGTCGTGAGACCATACACGCCTGTCGGCCTAGGTAAATATGAGACCATCCACTCGCACAAATCACAAGCTATACTGACCGTGCGGCTATTTTAGATGAGAAAGGTCATCTAGACCTTATAGTCAAGCAATACCCCAACGGCAAAATGAGCACACACCTGCATGGGCTTGAGCCTGGCCAGTCTCTTTTTTTCCTTTCGAGTCTCAAAGGTTATCAGTGGAAGCCAAACGCCCACAAGCACATTGCACTCATTGCCGGTGGAGCCGGGATAACACCAATTTATCAGCTCGCGCAGGCCATTCTCCGCAATCCAGAAGACAAAACGGCGTTGACCGTCGTATTTGGTGTGAACAGCGACAGCGACATCTTGCTGAAGAAAGAATTTGCAGACTGGGAGAAACAATTTCCGGACCGCTTTAAAGCAATCTACACAGTGAGCCGGCCTCAGGAGGATTCACCGCACTTGAAGGGCTACGTGACGAAGGAATTGCTGCAGAAAGTGGTTTCTCACAAAAAAGAGACAATGGTGTTTGTATGCGGACCGCCATCGATGGAGCAGGCGTTGGTGGGTGGTTGGAGGAGGCAAGGTATACTGCAAGACTTGGGTTTCAGCAAAGATCAGATTCATAAATTCTGAGTTGCGAGTTTCTTTCATCGGTACGGAGTTAATCATGAGCTATGGGTGAACCAGCAGAGTTGAAGACAGCCATGTCCTTGAAATTGCTCTTCCACCTCTCAATCCCGGATCACAGACGTGATCTTTGCGTGGCTTCAAAGATATTTTTTAAATAATGCTCTCCGCTGAGGCTCACCGGCCTGCCGGAATGCTATTTGTGCCGATTTCATCATTTCTGCGCGGTCATCGGGTGGCGAGCCGTCTGGGGCTTTCCGGTGCAATGATTCGATGTTTACTGTGTGTTTCGGACGCAAGGCCCCCATGGACAGCAGTTTGCCAGATGTGAGCACGCTTGAGAATAATGCTTTACCCAAGTGTCGATTGCAATGACTCAAAGCTTTCTGAATTTTTGTGTCCAGAAGAGCTGAGTTGTTCTCAAACATGCGACGTAGGAGGCATCGTTTGGCATCTATGCCACGTTTTTTGAAATTTTGTGCCATCTGTAAGAATCTGTAGCTTGTAAGTTTGGTCGCTTTCTGCCATATTCCTAAGATTACGGAGAAATAAAGGATAACGAAGGTATCACTTCATATATGTATTCATTCGCAAAGCAGCAAAAAAAAAGAGCATAGAAAGGGAGGACCACGACCTGCGGCCTGGACTACGTCTCATTTTTCGTAGTGTACATGACCTCTCTAGTCCGGCCACGTCATGGATGCCGTAGCTTAATTGCGCCTGGTGCCAATCAAGAGAGGCGAAGATCCCCTTGATGATCTGACAAAGTTCTGCTGAGCTTCATTAGAAAAAAAAGTATCCCTGAGAAAAAGCATAAAAGCTTAAAGCAGATAAGATTTATACCATCATTTTAAGGAAAAGATGGTCGAAACGAACGTAGGATAGTCAAGTCTCAAAGACGACCGCTCTCTCAGAGGCTTCAGTGTTGCCACAGTAGAACCGTGCTCAACCTACTTGAATGAAACTTCAATGATTCGCAGCAGTGACCCGAGTTTCTTTAGCCCCTTCTCTTCCAAGGCCTTCACTTCGTTCCTCGGCAAGGCGTCGATTTCCTGCCACTCGTTTGTTATGCAGCCATTCCATGGCAAGGGCAGCAGGAACGGCGAGGCAACTGCCGGCAAGCTCTAGAATAATTGTCCGGCGAACAGCGTCACTATATGCCCCTCGCAAGACGTTCAGTATATCAGGGCTTGATGCGATCGTAGCTGGAGGCACGTATGAGAAAAACATGTGTGCGTCTAATCTGATTCGTGATGTATGGCGCGCTCTAGGTCTCAAGACGCATTTCAGTTCACACTCGTTGCTTCGACTGAAGGAGTGGCGGAAAGCCTTGGCCTCGCCTCCATGCACGGCATCGAGACTAGTGCGTGTGCCAGCGACATCCTCGCCTCCTTGGAAGCGAGGTAGCGTTTTGAGGCAGGCCTCATGATACCAGTCAGAGTCGATATGATCAGCACTGGTCTTCTGCAACAGGGCACTCGTGGCTTTCTCTGGGTTCTAACCCTCAAGTTAGAATCTGAAAGGGCCCCCCTTGACTGGCTCATCTTGCACTCTGCAATTCTACACCTTATTCGCTGCCATAGCCATAATTTCGCCCTTGGCCATCAGGGTGCAGCTGGACAAGACTACGTCACACGAAGCGGTGCCACGCAGGATGAGGACTCAACTTGCGTGTCCTGAACATGATGTTATTACTATTATCTTCCATCACACCGCGTGTTCTCCAGAAGTTTAATAGTCCCCGCATGAAGGGTTTTTGTGGGCTTATCGGCGGCAGTCAAGCGCTCGTCGTCATGGAACACGAAGTGACGCCTCGGCGAAGTGGGCGACTTTGCAATCTAGGCAGAACAGTCATGATCCATGGAATCTCGTGAAAAAAAAAAGAAAAAATGAAAAGATTGAGGGACGAATCGGCGCTTCCCATATTTCTTGGAGTTGTTGCAAAATTGAACGAGGCTTGAGCCGCTAGGGTGTTATGGACAGACAGATCGGATCTCCCGACCGCAAAGCGCTCAGGAATGACCTTTTTCCTGGCGTAGATTGTGACGTCTACTACAATCTTCTGCAGTCTGACAAGATGTTGCGCAACTCTATGGCGAAAAGAGGTTTAGTGGGAAACAATTCAAACAGTGTTTACGCTTGAAATTACTGTCGTCTTTGCGCATGTGAGATCTTCCGTGAAGCCCTTCAAGCTGTCCAAGGGTAGCTCTGGGTATGTTTTCCTACTTCCACCAATTCATCGAGATCCCCGGATCATTTGACAGCCGTGATGCCGTTCCGATGAGCGACACTTTGCACAGTTCACGATTCCCAGGTCACCTCGATGATGGACAAAGTTGAGCCCGGCGGCTGCCTTACTTCTTGAAAGACAAATCTCTCATCCGCCAGGAGAAAGAGCTCCTTCCACTCCTCCAAATCACGCTCTTTGGCATTGCCAATCTCCAGCATGGTGACGTCCATGGCCCTGAAGCAAGACTTAATATTAGCATGATTCAGAGCGAAAACATACAGCGCCTTACCTTAGCTTGCGGTCAATCGTGTTGGGGAGTAGTCCAAGCGGTGGCATGACGAGTTCCATCACGAGCAATTTTGCACCATTCTTCAAGGCCGGTATCAAGGCTCTTAGAATCTTGATACAGTATGCATCAGGCCAATTGTGCAATATCCAACGGAGCACATAGACATCTGCATTGATCGTCGGCTGCTCATTGAAGAAGTCGTGCTCCATGAAGCGAACGTTGACACCCGCGCGCTCGCTCGAGCTTGCCACGACCTCGGGCAGTTCCTGAACAATCAGTCGAAGGTTGGAGAACTTGCTGGCCAAGGCAAATGCTGCATCGCCATGAGAACCGCCGACGTCGACAACAACCGCATCAGAAGCTAGTGACGACCATGCGAAACCGTTCGTGAGATGGTGGAGAGCAAATCCCTCGCCTGTGGTGAAACAGCTCATCGCACCACCGAAGCGTCGTGCGCGCTCGGGATCTCTTTCCAGCTCCTGGTAGAAAGAGGCAGGGGTGTCATTGGCAAGAGAGAACCCCTTGAACAATGTCAATACATGAGCTACATGCTATGAATAGAGCAGCACAGAGCGGCAGGTCTTACTGTCTGATTTGGCTCCGAGGCGAGGGGCCATTTGATGAGCGCGTCAACGGCTTTTGGAGCCGACGGCCACATGTCATGGACGTTGGCACCGACCCAGTCAGACACACGAGAGTCATCCGCAATCAGTTTTGACGCGGCCGAATGCGCAATCATGCCCGGATGGGGCTCGCTGAACACACGGTGGGCGATGCCAAGGCGTAGGATCCGGGTGAGAGCCGCGCAATCAACGCCGACTGCGGCCGACAAATCGCCGTACGATATCTCGCCATCGCGGGGAACTGCGTCGGCAAGTTTCAAGTCTGAAATGAGCTTCAAGTAAATAAGTTGGTTGTGCTATTGCTTGGTCAGCGGCTGCGGCTCAGTTGCACGGCGTGTGCAGTGCCCCACGCCACCACGTCAGCAGAGAGTTCCAAACCTGGTGGTTGAAGAGCAGATTTCGTGGACCCTGCAGGAGATCATTCAGCTCTTGGCTCGCCTCGAGACAGATGAGGCGAGACCCCTCCAGCTCCGCTGGCAATTCGAGATCAACAGGGCCGCCAGCCTTGAAGGACGGCTGTGGCAGTCCTTTCTCGTTAAGATAGCTGTCTATTCGCTGCGTGTGGATTGCCAAGGTCGTGGCCAGTTCGGCCATGCGGCCCTGGGCTGATGCCATCCTCTCAGCCAGCAGCGAACTCGGACTCAGGACGAGGGAGATGAATCCATCGGACTAGGATAAGGGGGAAAAAATTGACGTACATGCTGACATATATACAACAACTGAATAGTTAAAGTACGTCATTCTGTGAATGGCTGCGCGCGTGTGGGCCGCGAAGCAGAGCCGTTGTGGCTTTGCCCGTTGGCTGACGAGATCATTAGTCTTCAGTCTCATCGATCGTCCTCGACGCGTCGGGCCGAAATTTGAACCCGTATGCACACCGCATTCACGCAAGCTCGACGCAAATACCAAGTTACTGCGAACAGAGCACTGGGCGGTGCTGCCGTAAGATTCACACTTGACTTAACTCGTCACCTTTCCAAAGTTTCTTTTCGTTACTCGGCGAGGGGCACGCTGGCTATTTTGAGCAACCATCAGCACGAGCGAGCCCTTGCGGTCTGACGCATGGGCAAGTATGACTAGTCTTGCGAACCAAACTTGTCCGACCGGTAGCTTGCGATTTTCTTCTGGGAATGACTGGTACCATCACGCATCTGCAACGAATGCATCAAATTTTCAAGGCCTTGCGACACCGAACGATAACAGTACATTTCATTCCTAGCGTAGTATTTGCCCAGTTTCCCAGGATCTATCATGGCTTGGCGACGCTCCTAAGCCTAATAATATAACAACACCTGCGCGCATCTGACGCCAGGTCATCGCGCTACAGTAGATAGTAATACACATGAGCATTATTTGTTTTTGCATCCCGAAGTCAACGCCATTGGTAAACGAAAGCGTCATCCGAGTCCGCTCGACTTGGAGTCGCAGGGCTCTTGGACGAGACGGACGCCGCGTGCACGACAGTGTCTGTCATAGATGATGAGTATCGTGAACTCGGGAGATATACAGCGACCTCACTTACTATTTGTTGGCGCCGCCGCAGCAACAGTGAAAAGAAGTGCCACTCCAACTAGGGAACGGACGAAGTTTTCGTGGTGCATTTTCTATAAGTAGCGCAGTGAAGGGCTTTGATGAAATGGAGCTCGTGGTATACCGAAGAGTGATGTTGAAAAGAGTCAGATGAGTTGAATGACAATTCTACAATCATGTACGGCGCGCAGCGACAGCCTTTTATCGTCCATTTCCAGGCTGAGCCACGAAGAGTCATTGCCAGAGCAGAGCGAAGCCCTTCGGCCTTTGCCATCCGAGGCTCACGCCACTACCAGAACCTTCTTGATCACGATGATGAGGCAATAGTCACGAGCCGATGACTGTGCAATTTTAATTTCGTTGTTGCCTGCCCTCAGAAGTCATCGTCTCGATGTTTCATGTTGGAATCCTGCCAATCGGAGCAAGGATCGGAGTCTTGTCTCGGGCGGCCCAGCTGTCATCACGGCGAGAAGTCCTGTTACCTGAATGGCCAGTCCCATCAGTTTTTCATGGCTATGACAAAATTTGACGCTCAAAATATCCAGAGTTTGTACTGCTGACTGTGCCCGCACCCAAGATTGCCCATTGTTTGGCAATCGCCGGCTGAGCTTCCAAATTTGACAACCGAAACCCCCGCCACAATCTCGGACGCTACAGGCCTCGCACGTGTTGCGTGGGCCTGGAACGGGAACCACGTCGACGGCGCCTGTCAGGGCAGATGTAACCACCGCTGCTGCGCCGACGCGCTCGCCGTCTTCCCTTTGCTGTCAGCCCTGCAGTACGCACAAGCGGCACAACAGCCCATCCGACGGCTCGGCAGGCCGGGGCGGCAGATTTTCCTGATAACTCGTCTATGCTTACGGCATGTGCGCAACGCGACCGAGGAGTCGGTCGTCTGATGACCAGCAGCCGGGGCGGAAGGGGGCGCAGGCTATTGCCCTACAGGGCAGCGCCCTGAAGAGTGTCATCGGACAAGAGACGATCTCTGTGCCCCTGGGTAAGCTGACCCGGCGGCAGTGCTGGCTGCGTGGACGCGAACTTCGGTAGCTCGGTGCGAGGCATGGCAAGTCGAAGATGACGCATATTTCTGCCACGCTTCTTCGCGTGCGCTCCCGGGACAGAGTGCTGCCTGATTCGGTGCACAAGAGCTGCTGTGCGCGCCGTCTATTGCATGAAGCACCCGCCATATTAAGCTGGGTATGTGCTTGCCACGTGTGAAAAGAACTACCTAGATGGCAGACATCATCTCATATGGGACCACCTCTTCCGTGGAACAGCTGCAATGAACGACGCCAAGTGCTATTCACGTATTCCATCTTCGGACGCAGAGCCTCCCGAATTCCGGCGCAAGCCTTCCACAGCAGCGCGATGTCACTTGGCCGCCCAATGTGTAGCATTCGCTTTGGCTGCACTTGGCCTTCTCAGCACGGGATTCGCCCTCGGTGCGAGCTTCGTGCACTCGGCAAAGCACCAATTTCTCGGTAAAAAAACAAATCAAGAACCCTCAATGCTGCGACGCGCGAACTAAGTATTTTTCGTAGAACCGATGGGAACGCTGCGCTACCACATGCACTACAATGGCTCGTTTCCCCAGAGATCAAGTGAGCATAGTGATGCATCTTGGGACTCGCTGTTCCCAGAAAAGATGGGCTTTGTGAAACATCCCGAGCTGGCACCGAACGTGGCTGGCATTGCTGTGTTCCACGAGCTTCACTGCTTGGTGCGTGATTAGACTCACAAGCCCTTCGAAGTTCCAAATTGGTAGAATCTTGCTCACACAAAGGCGGATCATAGAACATCCTGCGGCAAGCCTTCTTCGCATCCGTGGACGGCCAGTTGGAGGAATTCGCCGCGGAGATTCACGATGCAAACCATCGCACCAGCGGGCACCACATCCGCCACTGCTTCGAATACTTGCGGCAGTCGCTCATCTGCCTCGCCGACGCAAATCTCGAAGAGATGAACTACACGACGCGCGGGGTGTCCGGGTGGCAGACGGAGAGAACCTGCAGGGACTTTGAGGGGCTCAGGACATGGGCAGACGAGTGGGGGATTGCAAGGGAGGATGCATTGCGCGACGGGAACCAGGAGTCGGACTTTGTGCACCAATAGCAGTCTAGTAGAGGGCAAATACATTTCTGATTCCCCTCGAAGTTCCGTAACTATCGTATCAATGTGGTTGATTTTCCGTTGTGAAATGCTCAGGTCCCAGACCCTCGGGACTGGCCAGCACCCCTTCGTGAAATATATCTACTGCATTGCTTCGTGCCCAGTTCATCAGACCGGCAAAGTCTACACACTGGTGGGGAGCCCAGCTGCGAGCTGTGACGTTCTCAGTGTCGCCCAGATATGTGTACGTTGCGAGGGAAACGTCTCCGCGACACATGATACCCTGGCGAATTGTCTCAATACAATGATCTGCAAGTATAGATCGATTAGCGCGACCTTATACGAATACTGCATCGCGAAAAGTCTGACCTATGTGCCTTTTGAGCTCTCCGCGCTCGAAACCCTCTACACCTGCAAAGTACGTCTCCTTGTATACCCACTGTCGCACTTTCTTCTGTACTCTGATGTGAGACAAGAAGAGTTCAAGACATGCCGAGAGCAACGACAAACTGACCAGACAGTGTAGCTCATGAGATACAAACAGCTGCGACGCAAAGCCAGCGCCATCTTGCAGAGGGAGTGATGTGATGTTGTAAAAGTCCAAGTCTTCCTTCGTTACACGGATCGTAGTACCTGTATAGTCATCAACTGCATATTCTTTTCACAGCGGGTGTTCCATTCGGACCTTCGAGAAGATTGTGCCACGCATGATCGAGTTCTGGGCTCGGGTCTCCCGCAAACGGGCTATCGGCGACCGCCAACGAAAAGAAGCGATTCTCTTCGCGAAACGCAGTTGACTGCGCAAGAGCTGTGACTATGAGTCTTCTTTCCATTCTGTCTCGTAGCAGAAGAGATGGGGACATACATGGGAAAAGACGTTGAGGCTGCACTGCGCGAGCTGCAGCCTCGAGCTGCGTATACTTGATCCAAAGATTTACATCATGTACGAGCAGGGTGAGACAAGCTACTCCGATGATGAGGAAAGAGCAGCTCAGGAACGAGCCTCTGTCGCGTTTTCGTTTCGTCTCTTCTCGGACTCCGCCGTCGCGCGGACACAGGCGCTCGACCTCCGGGCCCGAATGGCTTTCGTTGCGCATGCGCATCCTCCAATTCTGGTAACGGAGTGTTTGCCAGTACATGAGCACTCAAAATTCCGGTCCCGGTCTGAACTTTGGAGCTCTTAGTCGAATGGGCACAGCTGGTGAAGCAGGCAGGCAGACATTGGTTTTTTTTTTAATTCGGCCGCCCTGGAGCCTGATGAAAAAGCCTTGAAGCTCGGCTGCAATAGGCCGATTCGGCGGCATTACAATCGCGTGCATTGCTAGCTTCGACTTTTGTTCGGTAGCCATACCATGAACGCCCCCAAAGATGAGACGACTTGTATGAGGAGCCACGTCAATCGGCTCACATCGGTCATTTTCCCTCAATCAGGCACACGAGCCGCCGAAACACCACGAGGTCTTCGGGGACCGTAAGCAGCATTCACCCTGCTTGCGGTATGATGCAATGTAACCACACCACGGTGACCTGTCAGCGCAGATTTATGGACTCCCTCGCTTGTCGACATTTGTGCCGTGCCGGAGGTTCCTTTCGCCAATCGCCTCGCTTGACCTTTACTTTTCACCATCACCCAACTCTAACCTGCTCTCTTGGCCGTCTGTAGGGCGGTTGGGACCAAGCCTGCAGCCTCTTTTTGTGCAGTGCATGAGCAGCGCAGCCCATGACTGTGACAAATGCAGTCAGCATGGGTTGGAACGCAGCTAGCTTCATTGCTCTGGCGGTCGTGCTTGCTCTGCTCGCGGCAGCATCGACCATGCTTCGCTTCCGGGCACGGTACATTACGAAAGCTCGAATCGGCACTGACGATATCCTGACTCTGCCTGCCATGGTAAGCGCGTTCTCCAATAAGGGGCCGCATAGTACTCGTGCCAGGTGTGCATCCTGCTGACCACCTACCTGCTCACAGGTCTGCGTGTTAGGCATGGCAGCGACTATGGTTGTGGGTAAGCGCTGAATCGTATCTGTTATTGCTTTGTCCAGAAGCCAACCACCTCGAAAAAGGAGCTCGCCTCGGGGAGATGGCGCAACATCAGACGAACGAGATTGGCGCCGACGGACCTATATTCACGGAGCGTCTGAGAATCTACGAAATTGTATGGAGGCCAATTTTCCGGGAGCCCGCATGCAGTCCATACAATGACTGACCTGCGGTAGTGCAATTACGTCCTGCAAATACTCCCATTACTCTCATTGGGATTCAGCAAGCTTTCCGTTCTTTTTCTCTATCGCCGCATCTTTTACATGCATCAAGGCTTTCTGACTGTCAATCTGGTGCTGATGATCGTTGTCGCCGCGTGGGCAATCAGCTTCATATTCGTCACCGTGTTGCAGTGCAAAGATCCGGTTACTTTGTGGACCTCATTCGAATATGCGCGGACGAACTGTGTCGAGACCGTCTCCTTCTACTACGCCGTGTCCATCACTGGCTTCATCACAGACCTCATGATACTGGTGTCGCCGCTGCCCATCATCTGGACAATGCAGCTGCCGTGGGAAAAGCGCATTGGTGTCGCTGGTGTCTTTCTGCTCGGTGCCTTGTACGCATTGCCGCATCTGTGAGCGAGGTCAACCTTTCACTGACTGGATATAGAGTATGCGGTGCTGGGATCGCGCGCTTCGTGACCTTTGTCTATATCGGCCGCGGCATTGTCGCAAACATCAACGATCTGACATGTGCGAAAAGTGCTTCTTACCCAATTCGATGATCCGTTGACTGACAAGCCCCATCTCTCTAGACTTCACAACGCCCGTCTTCGCATGGACCATGGTGGAAAGCTCATTAGCAGTTGTGAGCGCAAACTTGCCGCTCCTTCGCTCGCTTGTGGTGAAGAGATTTCCAAGCAGCCCGCAGCCCAATTCTTATTCGACTGCTGAGCAAATGCTCAAGTGACAGAAGAATGTTTCCTGGGAAGATACTTCCGAGGGGGAAAAAAAAAGGAAAAAAAAGAGGGAAAAAGAGAGAGAAAAGAAAGAAAAACCTAGCTGGAGTCTTGAACTCGGACTTGCTTTCCCAATGATTACCTCGCGATATTGACGTCCACAGATGCTTCTTTTCTTTCCACGTTCGGATTTTTTGTCTCTAAGCTGGCTGGATTCAATTGGTTCAACGCGGAGGAGCGTGAGAGCCCATCGCATTTTCACGATGTCACGACGATGGTGGATATGAATGATGTTCTGACGACTTGGCGGAAGAAGTGATTATCAGGATCGAGGTCCATATCTCCGGCCGGTCCGCGTAGGATCAATTTCCAATCTTGGACGAAGAAGTAGACGGTAGTATAGTTGTCTTCATCCATATGCTCTTGATTGCCTACAACGGTTTTACATTGCTGTTTCCGGTTCCTTCCATGATGGTATTTTGAACCAGGCGCCCGGCCGTAACGAGCCGTCCAACCTGTCAGCTCAACACTGCTTGTCGCGCTCGATGGTCAGTCGCTAAATAGCAAGTATGATCCGTCCCAGCTCAACGAATGCAGCAACGGGCAAGTCACAGGTATACTGCCTTTCGCTCCGGCAAATATCGAGGGATTCTCGGTTTTGGCGGAGGTAGCCCTCTGCTGACGTGAGGAGCCGCAGTGCGCGTTATGGCTGCACCCCGTCTGAACGCCCCAGAATTCATAGCCACCGACCCCGCAACGGTGACAAATGAAGTTGCGGATGCTATTTGGTTCGGCATCGTGCTCTGTTGCGCCTGGAAGCACCTGATGGTAAGGAAAAGCTTCGCCCGGCCGGTACCGAACGAGCAAAACACCGTCCTCAGCAGCCGATGGCTCCGGGCTTACCGTGTGTGCGCCGGGCGGTCTCTACCGCATTGACCCTCACGGCAGGGATCTCGCCCGGCCTCGCCTCGGGGCATTATCCGTTGGACGGGTGGCTTCTTCGCCCGATGTGGCTGCTGCACGCTTTAGATCATTTGAGTAGGTAGCTGGCCGGCAATCCAAGACTACTATTAGGCGTGACCTTCTTTCCCTGCTGAAAGTTACGTGGGCAAAGGAGTGTACGGTAGGTAGCGGCAAAAACAGGTTATCGCGAATGCGACGTTACGGCTGCCTATCTAGGTCCTGCGGCTCACCGCCCTAATCCGAGCAAGCTGCCGCGGCCCTGCTGGCTCAAGACTCGGGAGAGTAGTGGACAGCGAATGTGTGCGATCAAAGTTCGAGGCTGCATTGTGGACGCTGGGGCTTGCGATGTCTGATTTGAAGCAGATCATGATGTCGCTTACTGCACGACAGGAGATACTTTCTCCAGTATGGATGATCGTATTTGGTGCAGCTAGGTCATTCGCCCCAAGACCTCAGTCGACGGGCTGCTTCGGCGACTCGCCCCCGTTGTGCACTTACGATCAGCAGGTAGGCAGGAACTAAGCATTCCCAGCATACGCCAGCCGATGGTGCCGGCGCGGATCAAACGCATGAGCATTGGGTGAATACTTTACAATGTATTGCGTCGCTCTTCAGGTGTCTCAGTCCACCCACGCTCGTGCATCGAGGGCTGATCATCGGATAGCAAGGGGTCAACGACATGAACCTTCGGTGTCTGTCCCGATGTTGCGGTGGCCCTGCCTGCCAATCGTCTACATACTGGCCACATGACAGCGCACGTTGCGCATTCATTGGCAAAAGCGTAGAGCGTCTGTAGGCTGACGTCAGTTGAGTTCGGCTAGCGTGAGTTCCCCTCCTCCCATCGGGGATGGATGTGACATGTGTGTGTGTGCTGTAGGTGTGTTTGTATGTGGAGTGGCCGAGATCTGAATGGGATCAACGGATTGGTTCATCTCATCCAGATACCCTTCCTCAAACATTCGTGTCACCATCGTCAGTATTCTATACTTTGCTCTGGCTCAAGGGCCGCATTTCGCTTGGCCGTTGGCACTGCCCAATTCACATCGCCCGCGCGCTGACGGGCGCGACACAGGATGAAGATTGTCACTTGGATATTTGCCTTGCTGAGTTTCACCTCGCCGATCATGAGCACCGACTGGTCCGAGGCGCGCAACAAGACAATCCGGTATACGGCTGTCGGCGGGTACTTTCTCCAGGACGATCCAGCGACCAACGCGACAGGCTTCGATTACGTACGTCGCAGCGACGAATTTCTCTCATTTGGGTTTCTTCTCTCCTCCTCGCGACGTCGCTCGCAGGGGCATAAGCAGTGTATCCAGGTGAGCGGGACAGCGACTGACGTGTGAATTGATACAGGCCCAAACCAACTTTGGACTCATCGATCGAGAGTATCCCTCCGACGCCGAATACGATCCCCGCGGTTCGAAATCGCAATGGGAGCGGTTTCGCAACTGGATTCATCACCTGAACAACGCATGTGGCAAGAGCGAAAACGTTCGCTACAAGGTGATTTTCTTCGGCCGCCACGGTCAAGGCTACCATAATGTCGCCGAGAGCACATACGGCACTCCGGCCTGGAACGTGAGCAAATCCTCTTTTCATTCTATCAGTCGCATATCAGCGCATCGCCTGCTTCAAACTCATCGCGGTGGCGCACGTTTGAGAGAAATCCCGCTAACATGAGCACGGGCACGCGGCACTCTCATCAGTGCTACTGGTCCCTATTGGACGGCAATGGCACATCCACGTGGGCAGATGCTCTTCTGACACCCGTCGGCGTAAAAGAAGCCCAAAAGGCAAGCAACTTCTACAAAACGTTGTACGAACAGCAGCGCATGCCTCATTTCGAGACATACTACAGTTCCCCGCTCAGGCGTTGCATCCAAACAGCCAACACAACATTCGGCACATTGAACATGCCCAACAATCACCCGTTTGTGCCCACCATCAAGGAGCTCCTGCGGGAAGACATCAGCCCTCATACATGCGATCGCCGCTCCTCCAAATCGGAGCTCGAAAAGGTCATTCCTGGTTGGAAGTTTGAAGCTGGATTCACCGAAAAGGACGAGTTGTGGAAGGAAGGCGAGGGCGAAACCCCGGCGCACGCATTGGCCCGTACCAAGTCCCTCCTGGACGACGTATTCATTCATGATCGTTCAACTTGGATAAGTATCACGAGTCACAGCGGGGCAATTTCGTTCCTTTTGAAGAATCTGAATCATCGGACTTGGAGTCTGTCCACGGGGCAGATCATTCCTGTTTTGATCAAGGCAGAAGCCGTCGCGCCTTCTCCCACCACGACGTCTGCTGGATTCACGCCTGAAGCATCGTGCAAACAACCACCCATTACGAGCCTTCCCGATTCGGGATGTGTATGTTCAAGCACTGGCTCGATCCCGAGTCCATCTGGACCGTGAGTCCGGACCGTGAGATGGCGTGTGACGTCAGAAGCACAAAGGCGCAGCTCGATCAATAGGGACATGTTAAGGGAAGATACAAGAGAAAGAGGGGGCTTGGGCATGTTTATCTGTCTTCCTGCGTCTCTTAGTGCAGTCTTGGGCAAGCTGTAAAAACTAGCACCAGTCCCTCCGCATTTCAGAAGCCGGGGCAACTATCTTGAGAATGTGTTGCCAAGGTACTGCCATATACGTAATTTATCATCGAGCATCGCCAGAGAAACAAATGGATGGTCTCCACAAGAGTGCAGTCAGTGATTCAAGAACGCGTCGAGTCCCGATCGTGCAAGAATGACGGGGGAAAAAAAGGTTTTCTCGGATCGAGGGCGCGTGAGAGGCTCGGTGTCATGACACTGGAGAGGCCTTGCTTGCACATCGAATGAAAAGGACCAGTCGGCGATGATGAGCGAAAAGGCTAATGACATGCAGCGGACATCGGAGTCATTTGCGTTGATCACAATGCCCGTTGACCTTGGATCAATAGTCAAGCTCGCTTGGAAAGCTCCATTTCGCGAAAGCTTGCTCCCCATCTTTCTGGAAAAGTTCAGGGGTCATTTTCGGCACTGAAACACTCCCGCCCCTTGCCTCATTCTCCATCTGGAATTTTCAGTCCCTGTGTTGAGATGAACACGGCGCAGCACAGCTGCTGCGTTGAGCTGTTCGACAGGCGAGCAGTCGAATGAATATACGAGCGACAATGCGATCTCAGGACATGCACATCTCGTTCTCTCTACAATTCCGCCGCGCCAGTGCTGCTGGGAAGACATTAGGGTCCTGTCAATTCGTGACAACCGAGCGCCACAATTTCGCCGACAGGTCTAGGTCCAGCCTCGAAGACGTGGGGACTCTGTAGACACAGCATGGCGCTGCGCCAAAATGTATGCAATCATGCGGGCTTCATTTGACTTCGGTGTAGGCTGATTGGGATGGACGTCGTTGCTCTGAGGACGACGAAGCGTCCTGATGATGTCGCCGTTGCTCTATGATTGGTGTCTTCGATAGAGTTGAATTATCTGCAGGCCGAATGCAAAAGCTCGTCCGTTCTTCGCCCCCATCTCTCTGAACCTGGTTCGGCATCTTGGCTACTCCGCTCGGTCTGCACCAACCATTGGCCCATGATGGCCATTTCCGGCAAGGGTCTGGGTCAAAAAATTTAGGGGTCCTCCTCTATTTACGGAAGGCGCAGAAAAGTTTGACATTACTGACTCGATCACTGCCTCATCTGAATGCGACCCAGATCCGATGTGAGGACTGACTTTTTGCAAAAAAAAAAAAAAAAGCATGTTGCTTTATTGCAAATAGTACGTTGCCTATTCGAACGTGTCGAAATGATGCATTCTTTGATGCTTCGAATCCATTTCGACAGAAATCAGAACGATGCAGAGTGCGAGCCCGTTCGTAAATGTCCGAAGCGTTGGAGCCAATGATTGGCGCGATTTGCGGATGCATTCGTCTCCGCCCATGCATAAGGGTTCCAACGCCCCAGAGGTATGTTGTGACAGCTGGTTGAAACGCCAAAGGGTTCCGGGGGCATCAGAGCGTTCAAAGCGCAAGTCATAGCAGAGGCGCCCCGCGTTTCGCGCCGGGCCCTGATCGCGCAACGAGCCCTCGATATAAAATTTGTCGCTTTCCATTATTAGTTGTTGGGCCGCACAATCTTATTCGCCCACTTTTTGCCGCGAAAATATGTCGTGCAACATCCCTTTCCGCTGAGCCCTGAAAAAAAAAAGAAAAGAAAAAAAGAACGCATCTTATCTGCGGATAGAGCTATCGGTGGCACTCGCCCCCCCTGATTACTCAACATTACTATTCAGATCATTGACAGTGAGAAAGCTCCATGCCGTCACTGAACTTTGCCTCGGAGAAGCATTCTACATCAATTTTCACTTACTGGTCTCGGCAGACGGCCCCTTGATCTAACCAGCCTCTTACCCGAGACCCTTGGATAGCAAGCCGCTTCGATCTCGCAAATCCAGGGCACCGACATACTCTGGGTCATTTCTGGTGTCTAATTTTTTTCTTTCTTCTGTCGCCATGACGCCGGGCAATGCCGCTGAAGGCGTCCATGCGCCCTCAGACAGGAAAGAATTGCCCGATATGAAGGCCCTGAGACAAGCAATACCGGCCTCTTGCTTTGAGCCTTCACTTGCAACTTCCATGTCCTATGTCATTCGAGACATTCTATTGGCTGGTGCACTGTTCTACGCCTCGGTTCAGCTCACGAAGCTGGAGTCTTCACCACTCAGCGTCCTTCTCTGGCTGACGTACGGTCTTTTCCAAGGCTTTGTTTTCACCGGCATATGGATCCTTGGTCATGAATGTGGACACGACGCCTTTTCTTTGCACCGCCGAGTCAACTCCATCGTAGGATTCATCCTCCATTCATGTCTCCTCGTTCCTTTCTTTTCGTGGAAATTCAGCCATTCTCGACATCATCGCTATGCCAATCACATGGAGAAGGACACCGTGTTTGTGCCCGCGCGCAAATCCGAATTCCGGTCTGGCTTCCTGGCCAAGACTTTTCTCAGTCACGCGGAAGACGCGCCGATAGTGGCTGTTGTTCTTCTCCTCGGTCACCAGCTTCTCGGATGGCCGGCGTACATCATCGCCAACGCGGCCGCTGGAACCCGGAGCCTGGTCCGTCAGCAAGACCGGAAACAATCGTTCCGCCAGTCCCATCTTGATCCTTGGGCGGATCTCTTTAGTCCTCGCGAACAGCCGTACGTCGCATTATCGACTGTCGGTCTCGCCGCTGTCTTGTATGTCCTTTGGACACTCTCTCGCTCTGTGGGTCTGCTCAACATGTGCTTGATATACGGCATGCCGTATCTGTGGATGAACCATTGGCTAGGTAAGTTTGGCGGCGGACAGGGGCTCAATGATCGATTGCTGACCTGGTTGCAGTGGCAATCACGTTTCTTCATCACACTCACCCTGACGTGCCGCATTACGAAGAGGGGTCCTGGACATTCCAGAACGGAGCGTTGTCTACGATTGATCGAGATTTCGGTTTCGTTGGGAAGCATCTGTTTCACGGCATCATTGAGTTCCACGTAGTTCATCATCTGTTTTCGTAAGTCATCGAATTTGGTCTGTAGTAGCGCGCAGTGTGACTCACCTTTTCCCCAGTCGAATACCATTTTACCATGCCGAGGAGGCCACTGAGGCAATCAAACCCCTTTTGGGTGATGCATACAGGCAGCAATCATCATCATTTCTAGGCGATTTATGGCACACATTCAACAAATGCCGCTACGTGGAGGAGCATGCAAAACGGCCGGGCTGTACTTCCTGGGTCGCCGTAGGACATGAGCGCAAGCTACTGTGATGGGTTTCTAGAAAAAGACCAGTGCTAACTCGCAAGGGTTATACGATCTCACGTTCTTGATTAGATGAGACGCTATCTACTCATAGACATGATAGACTTGATAGACTTATAGACCTCTTGTATACTTTTGTAGCATAGCCCGTCACCACTCGATGTCTTCCATACAGTCCTCTGACCGCCGCCTCAAGACATTGACGACGCCTCAAAAGTCTCATAAGTTATTGTCGCTGACCATTGCTCTCTGAAGGGGACGCCCTAGAGCTTGCCGAGTCATTAGTAGATTGAGACTCACTCTTGCGCCGCGTGTACTGTTTGCACCCTCGTCAGCGTCAGCCTCGTGGCTGCCGAGGATCCTGGTGAGAATGGTAGACGCATATTTCTGAGGGCTGAAAGGGGCCATACTTGGCGACGTGCCGTCTTGCGCTTGGTCAAGACCAATTACGAGACAAGTATATGTGCGTGGTGCCCTCGTCGTTCCTGCTTCTCAATTGACCACAGAAGTTGAGGTCGCTCCGAAGCTTTCATGAACTCATTCCCGTGCAGCCGGGTCCAATTGGTCAATTCCGCTCTCAACATGATTCGTTGTCCCAGCCCACTCAGCTGCATTGAGCCGCATGGAACAGCATGCAAGCAAGAGCGGCGATTATGCGGGGTGTCAGCGGGCTTAGGACATATGTAGATAAAGGTCTGACAATGACGGCTTCGTGAGATAATATATCGTTGCTGGTGGAGCCACCAGTCATTATCCGGAGACCGAAGATCGTTCGTTGTCTCCTGTCACTCGGACTGGCTTCTTGCATCAATTTCACAGCCCTCACTCGTCACTGTCCAGCCCAACCCTCAGGCAAACATTGCATCAAGAATTCGTCATGGGCGTCGGAGAAGACTGGAGTGCGGCCGCCGAGCTCTACGCCGAGAGAGCCAAGTTCATGACCTACCCTTTTGCAAAACTCGCAGTCGCCGGGGCAAACAACTTGAGCCCTCTTGGTGGTCCAAAAACGCATGTTCTGGACGTGGGGTGCGGATCCGGCGCTGTAGAGAGCATGCTTCAGGAAGCTTTCCCAGGCACCAGGATGCTGGCAGTAGATTGCTCCGAGGCAATGCTCAGAATCGTCGATAGTCAGGGCCTACCCACGGTCACGACAGAGCTAGCCGACGGGACGAATCTCAGCCCAATCTTGGCACGTCATCCCCAAGGATTTTCGCACGTCTTCAGCACCTTCATGAACCAGTTTGCCCCGGACCCCTTCAAACCGGTCACGGAGATGGTCCGAGCTACGCGCCCGGGTGGTGCAATTGGCCTGGCGAGTTGGGGTAGACTCGATGTGCCGGATATCATCGACTCAGCAGCTCGTTGTATTGATCCTGCCTGGCAGAGCCCCGGGCCCTTGGCTACCAAGGACTTTCCCGAGTCAGCCCCTCTTCTCGAGCGTCTCTTTCGTGATGAATTGGGCCTCGTCGAGGTGAAATGCCAGACAATGTCTTTGCGCTACGACTTCAAGACTCCCGATGACTGTCTAGCTTACATCTTCGAGTGCGAAAACCCTGCGATCGTAAAGATTATCAGGAGCTTTCTGAATTTTTCCGCAGAGACGACACTGCAGCGATTGCGCGATCAAATCGCGGCTATGTTTGCTGCAGGCGCGTGGGATGCTACTACATTATCGTGCCAGGGGTTCGTTACCGTTGGCCGGAAACCATCTCCTTGAGGCCCGAGAGGCGTCAGTAGGTCCCGCCTATTTCCACTTCTCAGCAATCGACTTCAAGTAAGCAGAATGGCCTTACCAGATACTTTATACAAGTAAAACTTCTATCTCTACCTAAAATAGCAAAGGCGTGAAGTACCTCCTAATATGCTAATATCATTGGCTCGACCGACCCACAGGTACCTGACTGACGCCTCTCGGGCATCAAGGAGATAGGAAAGAACCTGGAGAGACAGAGGGTTGACACGTGAGCTTCGATGATACTTCGCAGGGGCGAAGATTGGATGGCCTGACGCGGCTGCTGCTGTACCGAAGCGGGAAACATACGCTCACTGGAGACTCCCAGCGCGTGTTTCTTATCGCGAGCTGCAAAGCTGAAGAGTAGCATCGGAGCCTGCTAAGAGATAGAACCGGCAGGAAGGAAGGGAGCTATGTCATGGATTGGGCTTGGGCCCAGTCTGACAGCTAGAAGTGCCTGTCGCGCGCAGCGATATAAGAGCCATCCCCGGGAGCACATATAAAACCTACCTACCCCTATTTTTGACCTTTTCTAAACCCGAAACCTATGGCCATACCGTGGAAAACCCTCCATAATCAATCTAGGAGACGCATAATCTAGTATATACACAGCGTCGCCATGACGTGCCAACGGTAGACGGTGAACCCCTCGTCTCTGCCGTGCATGCTCTGAAATCGAGATGATGTGCAGCTTGCCGCGCTCTGCGCGACGTCCAAGCCGATTTGCACGTCATTATGACTCCAGGCTACAGCACGCCTGCAGCGTGTAACGTCAGTGGGAAGATGGTGATGACATTATGCATGTGCTGGACATGTCTGCTTGGATTCGGGCTTCATGTATATAAGAAGGCCGCGCTGCCTACAAAGAAGGTCTCTCTCCAGGCATCCACAGCAAGAGTCTTACTCAACGGCAAGAGTCCATCTTGGAGATGAGCAATCTATCCGGCCACAGCGATCCCGGCGTTGCCGACACCGAGGACAATATCACCAATGGCAAAGAATGTTAGGCTCACTTCCTCCCTGCGCATGCATGCAACCCTTACTCCTGCCCGGGCTGATGTTTGCAGCTTTCCAACGAGTGCTCGTCCGCGTGACCAATGGCGTGACCGAGAAGGCCGCGTATGCGCTGTCCCTGCTAAAGACGTCGATTGATGATGAGACTCTACTCGACCTGCGGATCAATATCGCGGGCCTGACGGGCAGCATTGAGATGTATGCTCTGTTTCTCCTTAATCGGCGGGGGAGAGTGCTTATGCGTTTTGCAGTTCCAACTTTCCGTTCTGCACAAAGGAGGGATACAATGTTCAGGACACTGTTCTCGTGCAGGACTATTTTAAGAATGATCTAGGGGTGTGTGCGCATACTCACAGAGAGACACTTTGGCGCACGCGAAGCTCATGCTGCAGCATCAGATTGATCCCGCGACTGCTGAAGCGGTGATTATCTACATGAAAGACGACAAGCTCGTGGACAAGCAAATCTCTGTATGCGGCCCTTCCTCCTCTCGGCCTCCTTTGGTCCCCTATTTCTATGTATGCTAGCAAGCTGATTCCCATCCTGTCCCTGCCAGCTCGCCGACGGGGGTGTCGGCGCCGTTATACCCGCCGACAGACTTGCCGATCTGCGCAGCAAAGTAAACGAAGAAGCCTTCAAGCAAATTACCGGCACGGCGGCCAAGTACGTGCCTGAGCTCGAGCAGCGCGACTGGGCGATCATCAGCGATAGCAATTCCTTGTGCTACGGCATCCGCGTGATCCGGGTCAAGGGGGATGGGGAGAATGCCGCTTCGAGGGGCACGCCTGTCGGGGTGGAACGTGCGCGCATGCCAGGTCAGTCGGTTCGGTTCGATATCCGATCCTGCGCTGGCTTTTGACCAGTGGCGCAACCAAGGTTGGGGCGTTGAGGCTGACAGAAAGGACGGTGCGCAGCGTTCCGACTTCGCGAGCGGTCCATCTGGTCAGACTCGATTCCGAGCAGCACCATTCCTGGCGTCAAGGTAGGCAGAGCGAATCAATGTTGGGGGCGGCGTCTCATCGGGTCGATGGCTGGCTGATGGTCGAGTTGCAGATGGAGCTTCGCATCCCCGACTACGTCATTGACGACCGATCCTACGTGTCCATCTACGAGACGGATACCTTGATGCAGACTTCGATGGCTTCATCCTCCTTTTCCGAGGCGGACGTTGCGGCTGCTGCGTAGGTCCTTCCCTCTTTCATCATCAGCATCCTAGCCTCTCTGACCTATGAATCAATTCGTCGTAGGAGCGCTTCTTTTGGCGGCTTCTCGGGCTCCGCGTCGATGAGCCTCGCGGCCGAAAGCTCCAAGGCGGCTGCCACTTCGAGCAGTAAGAAGAGCAAGAAAGTGACCATTGCCTACAACGTGTGTTACCCGCGCTTCGCTTGGATGTCGTCAAAGGCCTCTTCTAACATTGTGCAGTTCCCGCGTGTGACGCTCTTTCTCGACAACCGCAGCCTCGAGCCTACGCCCGAGTTCGACCAAGATTTGCAAGATGCGAGATCCAAGGAAGACATGTATGCGCTGCAGGACAAGTACGGTAAGTACCATCAATGTGCGCTCGCTCGCTTCGGAGATGGCGACTGGCTTGCTGACTTGTCGGTTTGGCAGGAGAATTCTTTTCCGGCCGCGTGCAGCTCGGCGGCCGCCTTTTCGCTACAGAAGACATTGACGAGACGTCCGACACGAGCGCCTCGGAGCAGGTCAAGTCCATGAAAGTCGCGGCTGCTGTGTCGCTCGGCGGGTGGGGCGTCAAGGCCGATGTGTCAGCTGGCTACTCAACGGGCGAGACGTCGAACACGGCGCGCTCCGAAATGTCCGCCACCAAGATGCTAACGTGGCAGGCGAGCGGGGGCGACACGCTGCTGGCGAACCGGCCGGCCGATTGGGCGCCGAGCGTGGCGTACCACTGGAACTGGCGCACTACCAGGCAAGACCACATTGCCAACATCTTCGAGGCCGCGTCGCAGCTGCACGGCATGAGTTGGCTGTACAAACACGCGCAGAACTGGGGGCTCGTCGCCAACCCCAAGGGACCTGAGAGCAAGAGGCTCCTGGAGCGCGCCAATACCTTCACGCTGCACACGCCCGACGGCCGCTACCTTCTGCCGTATTCCAGCTCCGAGCGCAACCTGGTCCCCGCGGCCGAGTACATCAATTCAGGCCTTCCAGCGGAGCTTCGCGCCAAGCTGGGCGGCAACCTACGCAGCCGAGGCGCGCTCCAGCTCAGCGCCGCCACGGACAACACAGCGGCCGTGCGGCGCGTCTTCATGGCGCAAGCCGAGGATGGTACGCCCGTCGAAGTCGTCAAGTACACGGCCAAGTATCGCATCTGTAACCCAAAGCTGGAGCTCTACATTGACTTGCACCAGAGTGACGGGGTGTTTTTTGCCTTTGCCAACGCGAGGCGAACACAAAGCTGCTTCGTGAGCCTGCACGATGTGAGCGACAGTAACGCGCATAAGGGCGAGACCATCCCCGGCGGAGCGACAGTCGAGCTGCGCTACTGGGACGAGAGTGATTTGAGCATGGATTTGGATTGTTTGGGCATGCTAAACAGAACTGTAGATCGTAAGACCGAACTGCACTTGTACTCGAGCAACCTCAAGGTTGAGGCCTCTCAGTCGGTGAACATGGTTCTGGATTATGTGGTCTAGGCGGCATCACGATGGATCGCCGCACCGCGGTAGGAGTAGGGTGAGATATACAAATGGAACGGGAAGTAGGCATACGAGGATATTGGATCGTGTGATCTAGGCGGCATCACGAGAGGATCGCCGCACCGCGGTAGGAGCAAGGTGAGATATACAAATGGAACGGGAAGTAGGCATACGAAGGGGGTTTCACTAAATCAATATAAACAGCTATTCCACCTCTATCTGGCATGTCTGGGGTTGTCAGGCACGCTTAAGTGAGGCCATGTCGTAGTCAGGTTAGAGGGTGCTCGCGTGCGGCACGTACATATTACGGCTAGAAGGTGTGCTGGCTATACCGATACACCAGAAGATCCACTAATGCAAGCATTTAGTGCTTGCATTGCACCTTACAAACTAATATACAGCGCACGCTGCCTGTGGCAGCCGCCGCCTAACGGTTAAGCAACCTACCTAACTATAGGTTAATTTCTATTTTCTCTCCTCCGTGTAAGAAACATAGTTAATTGTATGAAAAATCTAGGACAGCGCTTTCTGGCTGCAGAAGTGGCATTTTAATCGCAAGCCTGAAGGCGTTTATCTAATGCGATCTGTGGTGCAAATGCGTCCTGAGCCATGCCCCTCTTTGCTCAGGGTCAGAATCATCGTGAGCCATACTCGCTCCTAAAAGAGCCTCCAACATTTGCAGCGCCCAGTACCTCGTTGGCTCCCGCGCGTCCCAAAGAACTGTGATAACGCCATTGTGACCATCAACCTCTCATTTAGAAGGAAAAGGGCTTAAAAAAATAAGAGAAAGGGCAATCTCATCACATAAGACGAAGAAAAAAATTAATTCACCGAGTGGTCTAGGGTGTCAAGCTGCCGCCCCCATCCACAAAAGCGGCTTCGTGGCCAGCTCCGTCGAGTCACAGGTCGAATGGTGATTTGGATGGGCGCTTAGCCTCTCGTAAAAAAAGAAACCCATTGATGAAATTGGGACTTGACCCCATGAGGATTGCTCCACCAGGAAAATTCACCTGGGCATGGAAGACCTTAACCTGACGCCATAACTAGCTCGGCCAACTCAGCTACTGCAATCTAGTTGGCGGATAACAGAAGGACAAATCATGGACCGAGACCCTCTTTCCCACTCGAGTGCGTGTTCAGGGCGCGCAAATCGAGTTAGATTAACGGGAGAACCCCCCGAACCAGGGCCATCTTCGTGGTGGAATAATGATTTCTTTCTCATTTGCCTCTATTGGTGCCAGTCTGGCTCAACGTCCCGCATCTCGCCGTTATTATTAGTCAGATCCTCCGGTGCGCTTAACGTCAAAGAGGTCGGGACGCGGCTTATTACGTAGGAAACGCTGCATTTGCTATGCCGATTATCCCTGGCAAAGAAAAGAAGCGACAAAAATATAATTAGCTTGAAACGTTAAAAACATATGGACTAACGAGCGACAGATGATCGCATGGCTTAGGGATACATGATGAGACTGGGACTCGAACCCAGGAGGATTGCTCCATCAGGAATGAAGTTAAGGTAACCTTAACCTGACGCCATAACCAACTCGGCCATCTCACCTTGCTGACCAGCTCCTTATTATTGCATGATATATACTGTGTCAGAAAAGTTTGCTGATGCGTCATGTCTAAATACTTCTCTGCGCAGCTTGACATTTCTCATTTGCTCCTCGCAGTCCTGAGGTGTTTGTGAGATCGCAATGGACACAAAACGAACAGTGCCTTAATCTTCTTTTTTTGGGGGACAAGCCACCCACGGCAGCCTAGGGCTGTCGAAGAGCAGCCAGACCAGCCAAACAAAGAGCGGGCTGTTTGGTGGCTTTTGTTCATTGTTTCAGAGCCACACCCCCACACATGCCTACCGCCTCGGCCGTTTTCCCACTTCTCCGTCACCAACGTCGTCGCCGTGCCCGTATCCATCGGAAAGGACATGCATATCGTCCATCGGCGAGTCCAGGGGTCCGAAGGATCCCGTCTGTCCACCATCGCCAGCCCAGAAGGATCGCGACTCCGAGACGCAGGATCTGGTGGCTTGAATGTGCGCCCCGGTGTGCCTCGAGCTGCAATTTGGTGGTCTCCCGGCTGTCTGTAAGACCAGCGCATCCCTACCACACAACACGCACCCACCCACCACCCCCCTCCCTTATCCAGAAGGAAGGCCCTTGGCAATCACATATCACCATGCAGCGGTCCACGCCCACCTCGTCGACGACGCCTACATTTCCGCCCTTCTCCGTTTCCGTCTTTCAGAATGCTGGGTCACTCTCGAGACCGACGACCCGCGACGGCATCTCGGATCCTTTCCACCACCACTCTGGGCCTTTGTCGCCTCCCCCCGTTCCGTCCACCTCCTCGTCGTCTGTCGCAAGGGACTCGCGCAAAGCGTCATTCTCGCGGAAATCCTCTCTCTCGGGGACCGGTCGTCGCCGAGGTTCCTCCGTCGGCTCTGTCGCTACTTCGAATACCATCGTGACCGACGCCACGGCTCCGCCAGCCCTGCCCGACTACGCGCTACCTGCGGCAGCCAAAGTACAGAGTCGCGATAGGCGCGACCTCGGTGGTGTTGATGACACGCTTCGCAGTCCTGTCAGCCCGAGCAACGGGAGCGGAATCGGCATTCTGAGCAGGGCGGCTGCGGCCGGCGGGCAGTACATGCCGCCGCCCACGCCCATCGGCATCATGAACGGTGGCGCGGCTGGCATATGGCAGCAGAGCGAGGCGAGCATGATACACCAGCAAATCACGGAGGTCGCCGGCAAGCGCATTTCGACGTTGGACTACCTGAGAAAAGCGTGAGTCTTTTCCTTTGTTGCCGCGGGCGCTGCAACCGCCGTCGTTCGTGCTGCTGCTGACCACCGTTTAACAGACATGAGGGCCGGGTCTACTGGTTCAACACGTATCTCTTCGAACGGGCAGACCTCTCGCGAATGCCGTGTTTCGACTCGCGAAAACTTGCGCGCAAAGCAACAAACTACCTCCTCCTCGGCCTCTCAATTCCCACGATAAACGACTTATACTCGTCCACGCCCATCGAGTTTCTCCGCTCCCTCAACTCCCTCCTCTCCGAATTCGATTCCTTCCAACAACTACACAGTGACTCATCAGCGGCCTTGGCCCGCGCCCGACTCCCCACCATGTTTCGCCGCCCTGGAGGCAAGTCTCGCCGTTCAACGTCGGCGGCAGAGATGCACGCCGACGAATCGCACGCGTTTCCTCCGCCCGGAGGGGCTGGTGCGGCCAGTAGTGCTCCGCCCGTTATGAACTTTGCGGCATCAGAATCGGATCTCTTGCCCGGTGAAGAGTACACGTATCTATTGACGCCGGCGCTTCCCTTCGAACCGGACTTTTTCGAGACGTTTGCGACGCTTTGCGATGTATTGATAGACTGTTATTCGCGCTTTCTGGCGCTGGTCCCGACGCCGAGAGAATGCTCCGCCCCGGTGGCCGAGTTGTTCACCAAGGCAGATTCGAAGCTGCGCAAGATTATAGTACAGGGCGTCGTGAAGGAGTTTGAGGATCACAGCAGGGGCCAGGTCAAGACCGAAGTGGCCAGCATCGGTAAAGTGGTCCTTGGGGGGCTCATGTGATCCGAGGAGTGGCAAGACGGCGCTTGAAAAAATGTTCGATCCTAATGATGGTTGTTCCGGTTGATTTCGGCGAGCACGGCGATGAAAGATCTTCTCTACTTGAGTCAAGATGTACTTCATGAAGCTCCACGGCGAGCAGACGAATTTTGTCCCATGGAAAGGATTCCCATTTTGCACCTTCAATGTATACTACCACACAATGTAAAACAAGCATCGCAGGGCCAGGGGCTCTGGCTGCTACAGATTTATTCACTACTTCATGAGCTTGGCTTCTTCTTCTGCCAACACCACTTCAAGGTCTTTGCCCACAAGCCATTCCTTTGCCGCGTCCATGATCCGATCCAGTGTCTCACCGCCGTCCAAGACGTCTGGCAAATTGTGTACGTCCAACCCGGCTCGGTGATCCGTACACCGGTCCTGGTTGTAATTGTAAGTGCGTATCTTGTCTCCTCGCGTGATTTGCGTTTGCGACAACACACTGTTTCTCAGACTGGCTGCAGCGGCCTCTCGTTGCTCTGCACGCTGACTCGCAATCCTTGATCTCAGCAGCTTCCATGCGTCCTCTCTGTTGCGCTGCTGCGAGCGATGATCCTGCATGGATACAGTCAAGCCAGTGGGCAAATGTGTCATCCGTATCGCAGACTCAGTCTTATTCACATGCTGGCCGCCTGCACCGCGGGCTCGCATAGTCTCGACTTTGACCTCTTGCGGGTCCACGTAGAAATCACTCTCCGGATCGTCGCTCATCTCGATGCCAGCGCCCTCAGGGAATGAGGGGAGCACCCACACTGCCACAGCACTTGTATGCACTCGCCCTTTGCTTTCGGTGCTCGGAATACGCTGGACCCGGTGCATACCCGCCTCGCTTCGAAACAAATCGTATGCGCCCTGGTCCTGGACCTCTATAATCGCTTCTTGGACGGGGTTCTCGCCTGCCGAAGAGGACTGATCCCCTGCTGCGTCTGCCATTTCGTACTTGAGCACGTTTGCCCGGTATCCTCGTCGCGCACAAAGCCCCTTGTACATTTTGAAGAGCGAATCCGTGAAGTAGCGCCCCTCGAGTCCGCCAGGACCGGGACGCAGCTCGATCATGCAAGGCATATGCGCAAACGGGTGCTGAGGCGTCAAGCTAGCGGAAAGCTTCTTCTCGGCTGCTTGTAACTTTTCCTGCTCCCATTCGATCTCCTGACACCCAGCTGCGGCCAAGTCGGGGTCGAACTCTTCAGCATCTTTGACGAGGTCCTCGAGTTCCCGAATGGCGGAAATCGATGTTTGCCATGCTGATAAGGCGGTAGCGACTCGCTGTAGCTCGCCCACACGTTTGGCCTTGGCCGAGTCGAACGAAGTGGTAAGTGCCTTTTGCAATTGATCGTGTTCGGCTGCAAGAGTAGTCGCGCGCTGGATCAACTTTGGCGCAATGGAAGGTGCTGTATCTGGTCGCTTGAGTTAGATTGACCATCGTCGGACTTTCTGTAACATGTCCTTTTCGCCGTCCGAGTGTGCAGCCCAGGTGTCAAGCAGCGACATAAGCCAACCAGATATGACCACGATACATTTGTTTGCAGACATAAGTCCAGTAAGTCCTCGTTAGAGCATGAGGAGCGTCATCCTGGCAATTCTCGGCGTGATTGTCTCACGAATTGAAGCGGTGATCTGTGCCTCAGAGCGTTGATGCGAGACTTGGGCTGCGACCTAGGACGACCAAAGGAATTGGTAGTTCCAACGTACCATTGGAGGCGAATCGCACAAAATGAGATCGCTTCGAAAGCCGCAGCGTTCGTGAGCAGCTCCGGCATATCCATGGGAACGCAGGCATGCTACGACAGCGATTGCGACAAGCCAAAGCTGGCATAGGCAGAAGAGAGGTTCGCGTGCGGCGGCAGGCAGCTCTGTAGGGCGTCGACCAATCCTTGACGGGTGGGTCCGGCAGTAGCGACATGAGTCTTGAATATTCTCACTTCCTCCGTATTCCCTGTACTCAGGTTTTTTATAATCTCCCAATCTGGCGGGCGAGGGTCATCAGAGATTCACCTGTGAATCCAAGCATACAGTGTCATTCAATTCGTGCTGACATCTATCCCTGTCTACGGAGTCCAGTTCCTCCTCTGAATTGCCGAATCCGTCACTTGCACTGTCAAAATGTGTCATCTTCACACGACATTTCGACTTGAGTTGCAGGCGAACAGCCGCGCTCCGTGTTGCAATGGCTCAGCAGCTGTTGCCATCTCGAGACTTGCCGTGACGACTCTGGAAACACATGCCAGTCTTGGCAGGCACGCGGTGCACACGGCGCAGTATGGCAGCTTCAGACGACACCAGTGGGTTTGAGAGGGACGACGCCTCTTTCCCAAGTCTTCACACCCGCAGGCACCACAGAGAGTATTATTAGTAATGCTGATTTAACTTATATTATTATTACTATACTCTTCTCTATATGTAAACATAAATTATTATTAAGAGTAGTAATAATTATAATAGACTAGCCTTACGGTAACTACTAATAAGCATTAATTAAAGTATTAATAACCTTAAGGGAAAAGTTTATAAGCCTAGCAGAGCCGGCTTACGTGGCTTCTATATGTGACTAACTGGGGTGACAGCTGCAAGCGCAGTGGCGTCGACGGCGTAGAGGACATCTAGAGTATTCATGAGAGGGGCAGTGGGGGCATAGAAGTACGAAGGTATTTCGTGCTTGCACTAAGAAGGGTAATTTCATTTCTTGGTGATGGGCACCAGGTACCGACTACATGTACTAAAACCTGCGTATCTATGCCCGCCAAGGTCTCGCCAGACAGGCATTAAGTGGTTATAGAGGTTGCGAAACTGCGGCCAGGGTAGCTGCTAATAGAAGAGCATGAAATTGTACTGCCTTATTACTTGCTCGGCCGCTGAGGCGAGCAGACTAATTATAAATAACTAATGCTTACCATTCCATGAAATATCCTCTTTATTGTCACTCCACTTGAAGCGAACGGCTAGTCCGTCTCCACGGCCCAGGCTTATGCCGCAGGTCACGAGCCTGAGGAACTCTCCGAGAGGCGACAGTGCGCCGTCACACATCTTTTCCCGCCGTACCTGAAGAAGCAGCTCGAGCTGACCGCGCTCCGCCCACTCCTTGGATGTGCGGGGGCCAGATCACGCGAATGGCCGCGACGTGCTGAAAAGAAGCTCCGACTCAGCGGCACAGATGGCTTCGGTTTGCTGGCCCTACCAAATCGGCATCCTTGACAATGCAAGGAGCTATCGTTGGTTCGGCCGCGACACAGGTAGAGACGCGCCACGCGGCAAGGATATCACCGGAAAGACAGCTCTGAAAGAGGACATTATCCTGAATATAATGTAATAGCCAGTACCTAGACGAACTGAATCTCGCGGCGGTGCTCCTTCTTTAGGTGCTGACCTAGAAGCTCATGGCTCGTAGAGCGAAAATGATAGAAGGAGCACGATGAAGCCGCATTCTGTACAGGTAACAGCTAGCTCTAGATGATGTATAATCAGGCCGAAGGATGCAATGCATTGGATCTCCGCTGGCCCTAGCGGCCCGGATGACTAGACATAGTTGTAGGCCGCAAGGGCCTTACATAGTGTTAGGAGGGCGGGAGGCCCTAATTAGTAAAAGTAGACCTGACCTTCAAATTGCTATAGACAGAGCAATAAGAAAGCTCGAAGGCTGACACAACGCACGAAGGACACTTTTAACGAGTGAATTAATGTGATATAAAAGCCTATACAAATGCTAGTGGGATGGTGACTAATCTCAAAGCGAAAGCGGGGCCCTTAGTGTTTGAGTGAAAAGTACTGTTTAAGTCGCCTGGACGTTTATTTAATATAACTTTAAAACACTTCCAAGTCCTCCTCAAACCTATATATTATTGCTCTAAGAAAGATAATAGTTAGGAAGTTAGGAAAATTACGTGATGATATAAACTTTATTGCCTAGTAATCCTGGCTTGTGATAATACTTTATGTATATATAACATTGTAGATCTTTTGAATGCTTAGGGAGGACCGCTGTCGACACAGTTTGAGCAATAATTTAATGTTACCTCACATTTGCCACCATTAAATGCATGGCTACCACATCCTTTGCAACCTTGACCACCGTAGATTGGTTTAAAAAGATCCTTAATTTGTGCTCCTGTCAAAGAAGGATATTTCCCGTCACATCGGTAGATAGCAGTGCAATGTCCATTAGTGCGGGAAGTGTAGGCGCTGTAGGTAGTGCTGTCCTTGTAGCGGTTGAAAGCGGTGGTGCAGAGAGGACCCATTCCCTTATTACAACGGAAGCTGCCGTGACAGTTATCACTGTACCCAAGAACGCCCGACATGGCAATAGCGGTTGCGAGTAAACTGAAGTTAACCATGATGTCCTGTATTGCTGTCTTTTTAGCAAAGTGTTAATTCGAGGACTAGATTATAGCAGAAATACTAGAATATGATTGGAAGAGAAATACCTTCCTTGTAAAAGTAAGACTTTATTGTGAGACTTTTTTAAGAAAGAAAAAAAGAACGTTAAATAAAAGGAGGAAGAGAACTCTTATATCATCCGAAAGGTAGCACGTGAGATACGAAACCGTTCACACCGGTATTACTTTAAGTGGAGGCGCAAACTTTTCGAACGCGACCCTCTCATCATCCATTAAATCTCCAACCCCCTTCTCCGGCTCTGTGCGAACAACTTCGAATGCAATCCACGCAGCAATTGTGGTGCAGTCCGATTCCTACTATCATCGTAACGTCAAAGCTCCATATCTCATGACTTAATAGAGAACACATGAGACTCTTTGCTCCGATACCTACTGTCATCGTAACGTCAAAGCTCCATATCTCATGACTTAATGGAGAACACATGAGACTCTTTGCTCCGATACCTACTGTCATCGTGACGTCAAAGCTCCATTTCTCATGGCTTAATAGAGAACACAAGAGACTCTTTGCTCCGAGCATTGTAACACATTACCCGCGGTCGCAGGGCCAAACGACCCTCGCAAGGTTCTCTCAATGCATCATAGACCCAGAGGAATACATACAATGCAACGTTTACCCCCGCGACAAGCCGAAAGGGAGTGCTCAAAAGCCAATTCCCAACATGAGAAATCTTCACTCGATCTCGATCTGCTATGGTCGAAGTTGATATTCATGAAAAATCTTGGCATGGCGTTATCATGTGATTGGCTGCCCTGGGGCAATATAGCAATAGTATCGAGAGATAGAGACGCGTCTTGCGCAGCGAGGGGCGATATACGTGAAAACGAAGCCCTTAACATGGCAGATAATGATTGAGTAAGCAACTATACTTTCCGCTTCAAAACCTTCTGGGTCATCCGTAAATTAGTCTCTACCTTGAGCCGGAAAACATATCCGTCATCCCGCACGCTATGCAGAGGAGGCTGCATGTTCAGTAAGCAGGTATTAGAGATCATAGGATCTAATGACTTTTTCTCCTATTCGCCGCTCATGCATATTAAATCGCGTCAGTCAGCACTAATCGTGGACCCAATCGGCTTTGACAATTTCGCACTAACTGTCTTTAGACAGCCCGAAGCGTCGTCCCCGTTTTTATCGGAGCGAGCCCTCCGTAGTTGTGTTCCTGGAACTAAGCCACGATCCGCTCTTTCCATAGCCGATCGGGCGCTCACTCAACGATAAGCATATTCAGATTAATTGAAGGCGGCGGAGGGCAGCGAACTACTCGTAGATTCTCGCGAGGTTTATCTAGTGTGCAGTTTGGTAAAAAGTAGATCTGTCAGCGATACGTCACGCCGGGGCTCGACCTAACGAGACCACAAAGTATTTTAAAAAAGAGGTCCATCATTTTTTCTGTCTTTTCACCCTTTTATTCATTTAACTTATTCTAAGATTGACATTGTGTTAAACAAAACCAACGGTGAATATCCCAAGTTTGACTCAACCATTATCTTCTCACGAAACCAAGCTCAGCACAACTTCCCGTCATAATGCGCACCGCCACCGCAGCCGTCGCCGCCATGGTCTTCTTCAAGGGCGTCATGGCCGGCTATGCAGAGGTCTGTCTGGTTAAGAGCCGCGGCTGCATCGACTATCGGGTAACCAAGGACTGTTGCGCCGCCGTCGGGGGCCAGCAGCATTTTGACGAGAACGACCACATTTGCAAGTCGGATAACCTCTGCGGCGGCAACAGCGTCAACATCGGGGCCATGGTTCGCTGCTGCGAGGGGCGCGGGGCGGGGAGCAGGGAGCTAAAGCGGTCTAAGTGTAACGCGAATGGCGCACCAGCTAAGTGCTAAGACAGGGCGTGCACTTGCCCAGGAACTCAAAGTGAAGGGGGCAATAAAACTACTCGTTATCTGCCTGTGTTGGCAACCCGCTGGTTCCGATACTTTTTTTAGCAGACCCACGATATTGGAGATTTCCGCCTTAGAGCTTATATCGCAAGGGTGCTAAGTCAATATAGTATTTACCTCGTGGCAAGGGTGACCTTAACTTTGTTGTCAAGAGATATTTAGTTGTGATGATGCGTTTAGCACCCGAGGTATCAGAGGCAGATTAAAAATTTCGTGTAATTGGCGAGTAAGCAGACTTTGTCGTGGTGCATCAAAGATCCCGGGAATAGTCTTGCGTCCTCGTCGAACGCTGCTGAAGCGCCCAAGGGCGTGAGTATGGGTGCCGGAATCGCTCGGCGAGCCGGCTGACTCTCTGTGTAGCTAGTATGATAACGTCCTGCAGGCAACGATCATGTTGAGTGTTCGTTCTGGCGTTTTATTGCCGGTCTGCATCCGTCATTACGTCGTTGGAAATGATCGCAAGACTTGTTTCCGCACGTCTGATGAGCCGTCGTCTCCACTTGATCATTCTGACGGACAATTATAGCCCAAAGGGTCTGGAGGCCGAGTCCTTTACGATTTCATTGAAGCTCGAGCCACAACCCATCGAATGTCGAAGAAATATCTTTCAAATAACGTCCTTCGATATGTGTACCAGCTTTCCTTGTTCTCGTCGCTGTCTCGTTTGTCGCCCGAAGGAAGTCTCGACTCATCGTCAACCATCTTTGGAGCCATCCGTGTTTTGATGCTCGCTTGCTCTCTTCGCCGCTATGAGCAAAAGTCCACCCGTGATCAAGCATGAGCCGCCCCAGATCTGCACGCCCAAGTAGCTTCCGCCAGAGGCTTCGATCAATTTGCCCGCAAGCGGCGGGCCAGTCAGCGCAGCGACGCTTACAATCGTGAAGATCATGCCGATCCTAGTGCCAACTTTTCTCAAATCTGTCGTTATCGCTGCCAACGTGGAAGGAAACATGCCCTGTATGGCAGCCCCGAAGAACCCATAGACACAGAGCCATGCATAGTCGGCCGCCAAGGATCGCACTCCAATCCATCCGAAAACGCAGATAGCAGCGCAGAAGATCACGGGGATGAATGTGTTGACGGCGCCAAAGTATCGGTCTGCAATCAATGCTGGCACTATGCGGCCTGGAATACCCACTGCGTTGAGAATGAGCAGCATCGTGAAGGACGTCGACTGCGACCCTCCGAGAACGTTCAGCGCATATGCTCGAGCCTATCACCGCGATCAATCAACTGTCAGAGCACATTGGTGCGGAAAGGACGACCTACATAATAATACGCGAAATAGGCGGCCCACAACACGAAGAACATGCTGATTGCAAACAAGAGGTAAGTACTCTCCCTGAACGCCGCGATCTCAACAATTGGGCCTGATTTTCTCGGTGGCAGCCTCGGCTTGATGAGTAAAAAGGCCAGCGTGGATGTGCAAAGCACCACGAGGCCCATGGCTCTCACTGTCCAGGCGAACCCTATTCTGGGTATCAGTTGCTGGGCCATGAGAGGAAACACCATGCCACCGGTGGCGCCACCGCATGCACTCGCCGAAACGGCGAGACTCTTCTTCTTGGAGAAGTATGTTGTGATGTTGGCGACGACCGGGGCAAACATGATGCCGTTCCCCAGTCCTTGGCACAAGCCCTGGGAAAGAAAGACTTGCCAGTACTGACGTGCTTCGCTCGATGCCATGATGCCCGCCAGTTCCAATATCGATCCTGCAACAAGAGCAGTCTTGATGAAGCCGGCGTCGAAGGCTCGACCCGAAAAGGTGCCCACGAGAAAGACCAGAAAGATTTGGAAGCTGCCAATCCATGCAATCTGCGAAGGATCCGTCTTGAGCGTCTCGGCATAGTGTGGTTGGAAGATGCCAAAGCTGATCATGTAGCCCCATGTGTTGAAGATGACCAAATGGCCACCAAACACCTGCGACCAAGCTTTGAAACCGCCATCTGGAGGAGGCGTTGCGTAGGCCCTTTCTACCGTGGAGAGTCTGGTAAGGAAGTCTTGTGGCCCATTTTCACCTCTGCTCGGCTGTAGTTCGAGGGCTGGCTGGGAGGTTGAGTCAACAACAAGTGCAGGCGACTTCGTGCTCATTGTCTACGGAGAGGATATCGAACTAGTCGGCCTTTTGGAGAGAACGTATGCATTCGTGCAGTTCTGCATGGGCTGCTTTCGGCGTACCGATTGCGGTCGAGTTGTCCCGGCAGTCGCGGCAAAACAAAACAAAAACACGCCTAATGGACTCTTGGTGACCGAATGCTAATGCTCTGCAGCAGTTTTCCGGACCTCGGCTCAATTCCTGATCGTAGATGGCCAACAAGTAAAAAAAAAAAAAAAAAAAACAAGAGGGGAAAATAAATGCCAAGAGAGGAGAGCCTTCAGAGGTCGGAGTGCCAGTCTAAGGGTAAGGTGGGAAAATAAATGGTCACATCAATGGGTCGTTGCGCCGGCCGGCTTCGGCCGCGATGCGGGAGGTGGATGGGATGTCCGGCATGTTGCCGAGTCAGGAACGGTTTTCCCTCGAGTTTCACGCGATGCGACTTTGCGCAGCGTGGTTAGTCGCCTTCTGGGCCTATGCCATAAGGCTGAAGATTTACGTTTGCGCCCACAACTTATTTATTGCCGGCCGACCTCGCTGGCTCATTACTCCGAGGTGCGATCGAGCGGCCATTATTGATGCCACGGTGACGTCTCGCCCCTTGACCAATGAGAATCGTCCCACAGGGAACAGCAGTGATGCTGTCGTATAAATGGGTTTGTCCGTATTCCTGATCAAACGATTGTGGCTTTTGACCGGCGTCGTGTCCGCCATACGTGCTACTAGGGAAGAGCAACCAGTCGCAAAGCCGAGTTGTTTGTGTGAGTCATGCCCGGAACACGGAGCCTCGCCCGAGCCGAAGCCCAAACTGCTCCGGATTGCCATTTTGTATTCCGGAACACTGGGTAGCCCTTGTGCGAACTTGACGACGAACAACTCTAGCTTGCTGTTTCCCCTGGGAAAGAAAAGCAGGGAGCAGGGAAATAAATAATTCCCCCTCATTTCACCCACCAGAACGTTTTGTTTTTGCCTCCACCAGCCTGGGAGCGAACTGTTTGCACTGCACCCACTACGCTGCGCTGCACTGACTCGGGACAAAGTTACCCGCATTGCCGTTGACATCGGCCTTGCATGAGTCAACGGCATAGTCGGGAGGGCGCATTTGAGCTCCACAGCCGGCCTGAGAAAATTGACATCCGTCGGAAGAAACGCTACGCCCTTGCTACTACATTCGTTGTACGTGTGTACAACTACTAGTGCTCGTCTGTGCGCTGCCCCTGCAAGCCGCCCCCCCGTTCAATGTGTTCTCCAATGAGTACCATCCCGCATGGGGATTAATACGCCAAGCGCGGAGTTGAGAACCTTGCTGATAGTGAGTGACTGGACTCACAAGCCCTGAAAAAGGGTAGGGTCGGCTTTGATCCTCTCCATAGAATGCGTGGGCCGGAACACGTCGGTCTTGTGAGGGCCATCAAGCCAAACAAGATCGGTAATGTCGTCGCATTTGAGGTCGGATTATGCGTTTGAACTCTCACGGTAGGTGTATCCTTTCGCCTGCTTTCCTGATTTTTGTAGAGAATGTCGGGAGAGCTCTGAGTCCCTGTCACGTTTCGGGGACTCGACCATTCCCGACGGCATAATGGAACCAGCTGAGGGGGGAAAGATCAATTGACTAGCTGGCATGGCTGCTTGATCATGAAGAGTGGCATTGAGCAAAGCGCTATGATGTACGCATTACGCAGCCGGAAGGCCAACTCATCAGCAATGACATTGTAAAGCACAAGTCGACAGCGCGCAATGGTTTATTTGAGCAACGACACCAATAAGAGCACGTCGTTGGCTGCCTCCCAGCGTCAAGGACAATTGAGAGGCCTGACTATCAATCACAGTCAGATGATCTGCTCAGAGGCGAAGGTTTTCCGCCCTACAATTGATCGATGTATTGCTTGTAGCCAAATCCTCAGTCAATTACAGACCAGAAGTCGGGCTGAGTGTTTAAGTGAGATTGCCATAAAGGACGGCGATAGACCGTGGACTAGCAGATGGCCGAATACGCTTTTTTCGCTCTTGGAGTCAAGATGCCATAGAAGAGGTCACAAAGGCCGCGATTGGGCTATACTTATTTCTCTCTGGTCGGTCTTCTTGCAGTTTTGTATGCCCGTGACAAGATGCAGACCAATCTACTTTAGATGCGCCAGCTTCAAAGATGTTTTGGACAGGGAGTGTGAAATGCTAGTCCTATTCCACTACGATCTGAGTGAGCACAGATCGATATGATAATTGGCCCCATGACATTTTCTACTCCGACGAGAGGAGCGCCCGGACCACCTGTCTATTCTTTGCAAATACATGTAACTCGTCATTGTGTGTAACAGATGAGTATGTGTGTGTTTCACAAGACTTGGACATGACCGCGCTCCTGATCATGTGATAATAGACCTCCTTATACGCAGTACAGCACCTTGCATGTCCGTAAATCTCCAACTTCTCCATCTTGTATCGTCTCAACACATTCTGACGCAGTATACAATAGTTCGTCCTCTCACCTCTTAACCGCTTGTCCCTCCGTCATCTCAATTCCGTTCTGCCATTTTGTACTAATAGAGATACGCAGGGCTGATTCCTCGATGAAGCTGCTCCAAAAAGTGATTCATGTGTAGATTCTGCTCAGAGTTAAACTCCGAAACGCATTTGCTATCAATCGACGTAAGCATGTGGAATTGTGGTTCACTGTTGCGCGTAAGATACTCACTCGTCGGAATATGACATGTAGTTGTGACATTCCGTCAGGGTTGGGCATTGATTACTTTTTCAAACATCAGCTTCTTATCGTTGTGATGGCTCGCATTCACTCAAGACATACTCATAAATACCGCAGTCGTCTGCGATTGCCATGTGGTGGTTGTTTCCCAACCAATGTCCGACCTCGTGTATCGTGGTTTTTCCTTGGTTCCATCTAGGGTTACTGCCACCGAGGACAGTGTTGGAGCTTATGATACAGCCATGTACGTCTCCCTTTTGTTTGACCGTGTGCTTTGTGGCGGATGGGAATGAGGTGATTCCACCAACGTTATCTGTCGAGTTGTAATAATAAAGGTTCAATGTTGACATATTGCCTTTATGAAGGTTGATCAATAGTTGATCATTGAATAAAGGTTCAGGGTCGGTGTCATCATAGGCAATCAACTTTCCGACATTCCAGTCCATATTCTTCAGGTTGAAGTGGATTTTTGCCGACTTGAAGCCATCGTTCAGTGTTTTGATTTGCGTCTCAAGGTCACGCCGCTATTGAACCTCTAAATTAGCCTTCAGACGAAGTGACGGAGGATGTGACGGAGGATGTGACTTGCCGTCAAAAGAAATTCACTCTTTTTATTCAGAGCCTCTTCTGGTCGGGCGAGGACGTGCATATACACATCAACGCCTAGCTCTTTTACAGGCTTGGAGCCGCCTTGACGAGCAAAATTCTTCCCTTTCTTGTCGGTTGGGGTGCGGGTGACGTTTGTATTGCACTTGCCATGACTGGGAGCGGCGGTGCCGAGCGCAGACACCAATGCCAGGGTGCTGACGAGTACAGCGCTGATATGTAGATACATGGCCAGTCAACGAAGCGGGAGTTGGCAGGATATGTGGTAGGCACAAAAAGATCAAGAACAGAGACAGAAAAGAACAGTGAAGGTTTGGTCTGGTAACACAGCAGGCGCAAGACAGTGAGTTAAATATCGTAGCATCGCAGTGGAACCAAAGGTAGGCTGCGCTCGGCTCAGTCTACCACGGCTATTCCGCAGGCTTGGCATGAAGTGCCTCTGACTTGGCTATCATGAGGACGGCCGAAATTCCTCTGCTCGGCATCCAGGTGCGCGACTTCCGAGTTGACCACGTGTATAGAGCTACAGAGATTTAGCTGCCCCGCGCATGAGATATCTCCTCAGTTGGTAGAACCTTTTTTGGAAATTTCTAGGCTTGGTCCCAATTACCGTGCATAGCCTTGGACGCACACTTGGGCGTCCGTATCAACGGATATGTGCCTGTAATCTTGATAGCCACCATAGGATTTATTAATTAAAGGAGTGTTTGACGATTTATTAAGTCACGCCACTGACGCTGCTTCCAAGACTTCAGGCCGTCTCTACATGGATCGTCTGGGGACCCGACATTTTGAATGCTGATCCGTACTTACTGCGGTGATCCCTGGGGCGTAATTCTTCATATCATGCGAGGCAACTACTGGGTTTGACGAGAGATAACGCTGAGTCAGCCTTGGCGCAGCTACTCCGACACGCTGAATCGTGGATGAGTGAAGATAGCTGAAACTTCTAACGCTAGGTGCCCACGTGCACAAAGCAACAGATATCTTATGCAGTGAACCACCTACGCGAGTCGTGTAATTAGAAGCACAGCATATGCGCATAGTTTGCATAGTTTGCATAATACCGGCAGCCGTGACTAAACGGTTCCTTGTCCCCTTTCCCATTTGTAGACATGAGTGAAAGCATTCTTATAATTACTGTCTAGACGCCCGCCTTCTGGGTTAATTGAATATGTTACCAATTCAGTCTTTCCCTACGTGCTTTCGGACACATTCACTCGTTCAAATCCGTTACCTCAAATCTGCAGTCACGATTTGACAATGATGTGGATTGGGGCTGCTGCACTTGCACTCCTGCAGTATTCTCTACTAGCAGGAGCAGCGACCATCGACAAGAGAATTGTCAATGGTCAGGTAGCAAAGGCTGGTGATTTTCCTTTCATTGTCAGTATTAGAAGAAAAGACGGCTATCATAATTGCGGCGGTGCTCTACTTGACAGCACTACTGTCCTCACGGCTGCTCATTGCATGAACGACTGGTACTCTTTTTCCGTCAGGGCAGGAACGTTGGTAAATATATCCTACTCTCCGCCTCTCTGGCTGCGTCGTTTCAGCAGTTCACCGAGATCCTGAATAAAGAGCAACAACAGCTGACAGTTTCTACAGAACCAGACGACCGGAGGGGTGGTTGCAGAGGTAGCGTCCCGGAAAATACACCCCGAATACAAAAAATCGGATGGTGTTCCAAATGATATCGGCATCTTGAAGTTGAAAACTCCAATTGAGACAAGTGGAACCATTGGATATGCGAAACTGCCGGCTAGCGGTTTCGATCCCAAAGCGAAATCGACGGCATTGATCGCAGGCTGGTGAGCAATTTCTGCGAGCGTCGCTCTGGCGCACAAGAGCGCTAACCAGGGGTCCAGGGGTTCTGCGAAAGATTGGACGAGTGGCGACGTTGAGATGCTTAACAAGGCTGCCGTTCCCGTTCTCGCACGTCAGGATTGTGTCAAATTAGACGCAAAGGCTAACAGAGACTCGATTATTTGTGCCGCGGGCCCTGGACCAAACATCTGTCTAGATGATAGCGGTGGTCCTCTCCTTGACCAAAATACGGGTGAAGTAATCGGCATCTCTTCATGGATCATTGATCCGCCGGGTTCGACGATTGCCGATAGCGACGTTTGCGGCAAGACCCCCTCGGTTTTCACGAGAGTTGGCAGCTACACCACTTTCATCAACGAAAATCTCGGGCAGGGCAAGCAATCATCCGATCAGGGCAAGCAGTCATTCGATATGGCCAAAGAGATGGTCAAGATATGTGGAACGGAGAATGGCAGAACCAACAAGTACGGCGTGACGCCGGCGGAGTGTGTCCGAGAATTCAAGCTTTGCGCTACCGAGGAAGCCGGAAAGTCGAAAGCTGGAAAAGCTCAGGGAATAGGCGGCATTACCGATTGTGTTGATCGCAAGCTTGACGACCGGCCCGTATGGCCCTGATAGATTGTACGAGGTTTTTGCGAAGCTACCATCATCCCGGCTGCATTTCAGTGCGAGTCTCTGGGTCATTCAATACAATTTTTCTTTCATTTCACTTCTCTAGAGCGCAAAAAGGAGGACTTCAGGCATCTCTCTTCATTTCTAAACGTTCCTTTGTTAGTCACAAGAGCAACAGAGAAAAAGCACACCGATTTCGTAAAACACGTTATCATTAAAGACTTCATTGCAATGCTTAATTACGGAAGTTACCGAAATGACTATATTGAATTGCAATGCTTAATTACCGAAGTTTCCGAAATGACCATGTTGAAACTTTCCATTGCTGAATAATCCCGAGACTGGGTCTGAGATTTGCGAGGTGTACCCAAAGTCTTTGCAATGTAGAGCGATGTTGAGTTGACGATGCAGAGGACAATGCAATAGACTTATGCAAACAACGGTCTTAATTTCAAGTCTATATGTCTAATCTAAATCTATAAAACCATGTATCAAATATAACATTCTCGTTCCGTGCGCAGGACTTTGATCGAAGCTAGGTTGAGGCTCTCGAGAAGGGCTGCAGCTTCCTATCTTTCCAATTCATTCTGTTCAATCTCTTTATCCCCAAGGATCTCTTCAGGCCATCTCCAAAACCACCTGGTTGACGGTGTCATGGCTTATGAGGACGGGGGCTTTCAGGACCAAATGGGGCGATCGTCATCCTCGACAGCCGGTGGCTTGGCGGGCCCCTTGGATTTGGGGCTCTTTGCCTTCGGCCCAGATTTCCGGGACGCAAGGCAGTCTGCCGCATTGGCAAACTTTTCCTGCTTGAAGTTTTTCTCACAAAACTTCTCGGTTCCGAGACATTTTTCGCTGTTGTCTGGCAGACCGAACCTGAGGCACAAGCCGCCTTCCAAAAACGTCTTTTCAGGGGAGGAGGGGCTTGAACCCCAGACCGGACGATCATCGTCGTCCTCGACGGGAGCAGGTGGCTTAGCGGCTCCCTTGGATTTAGAGCCCGTCTTGGCCGCGGATTTTCGGGATGCAAGGCAGTCTGCCGCAGTGGCAAACTTTTCCTGCTTGAAGTTCTTCGCGCAGAATTCCTTTGTCCCGAGACAGGCTTCGCTGTTGTCTGGCAGACCGGCCTGCTGAAACCTGTTGCACAGGCCGCCTTCCAAGAAAGCCTTGCCGGTCTGGGGCGAGGAGCCTGCGGGGAGGGCAGAGACCAAGGCGATGCTGCTGAGAATGAGAGTGTACTTCATTTTGGTGATTGGTTTGATTCTTGATGGCAAGAGACGGCAAGAGAGAGTAGATGAGCAAGTGGAAAGTGAATATGTGTGGCTTGTAATGGTAAGTCGTGCTGAGGGATGGTGTCGAGGATGCCCAAGATTCGAGTTCGTGCCGCCTTATATATACGTGTAGGGAGATTCCAGAAAATCATTCACTACTAGTATCGTCAATTAACTCACCCTGGCTGAGTCGCAGCGCATGAGGTGACAACGAATTCAACGGCAAGGACGACATGGCGAGGCATTCCGAAGTTGTGGTTGAACTGACATGAGATGTTGGCCACTAGGCTGATCCACACGTCAATTTGAGTCTATGGGCGTCAAGTATAAGTGAAACTCTTGCATTGAGTGACACGAGGTCTGACTGATAAAGGAGAATGACCGAAACGGAGCAACAAGAGCGCTGTTGAGAGGGACTAGTGGTCCATTTACAGCCTAGACCGGTTTGCAGGTCCCGATGCGGGAAGGTGACTGGTAATGCAGTGCTCACCACGTGCAAACGCCTTTGAGCACTTTCGATGACTCGAGATGCTGAGTATTCCTTGATCAATTAATTACGGTGAGTTCCCAAACCAACGTCAGTCAACCTTCCTATTCGGCTTCACGCTAGATGCCCCCCACGTGGATGGCTTGACTATCAACCTTTCCTCGTCGTCCATACACTACTCAAGACTCACGTGGGATCAACGTGATGTGAAATAGATTTAGTCCCTCTAGCGCGCCTGAAACCGCATGGACAGGCATTTGCGATGAACAAGTCACTTTCCATTGATAGTGCCACGACTCAAGTTCTTAGCCCGCAACCAAGCCACATGGAGTCGTAATGATTTGCCTACCACTACAAAGAGCTTAGCTCTGCTTTTCGGCCGGGCGGGAAAAACCGCCTTGCCCAAGAGCTTCCTATGTCAGGACGATAGGTTCACCATCCTTGATCCATGATGAGACTTCTAGTCGACCAAAGTTTGGTTCGCTAGAGCGCTATCGATGACTCTGGACCTGATAATGATTCTTGTGCTGATAAGCACAAATTCCGTTGCAGAGATAAGCACCGCATTCATCCAGCTACCGTAGAGAAAGCGACTCAGTCGCATGCACGTGGCAGAAAGCCGAGCCACTCTTGACGTCGTCATCCGTTTGTTACTACCCAAGGTAAGTAAACACATATGCAGATCACCACCCCTCGCGGAACTCGTGTAACAGGAGACTCGCCAGTGCATTGGCGATGGAGGTTGGACACCCAATTTTTTTTTTGGAGATCATGCACCCTCTTTGTCAAATCAGCAGCAGTGGAATGACCATAGTGGACTACAATACACAGTTCGTTCTGAGATCTTGTAAATACCGAGAATGAGAAATGATTTCCTTGACCTAGTGCGCATTACTTGGCTAGTTGACAACGTGGGTGTCCTAGTAGTTCTGTCGCGTTTGCATGATTTTAAAAATTTCATTGAAGACGAATAGCTCAAGTTGGGGCGCAGCTGCCGACCAAAAGAAAAGAAAATTGTGATCCAACGGGATCAGCTGCAACTCATGAGCCAGTGAACGAGCTTTATTGGTATGGCCACTGAGATGACGCATTAATCAATTTGTGCAACGTTCGACAGAGAGAGAGCGCCAGCCTTGAAAGCACTGATTCCAGACCGTAGAGAGTTGAACAGACGATTCAGGGCCAGCTTGCTACCAAGCACTGCGAGTCAAAAGAAAACAGCAACGAGAGAGCAAAGACAAGACAAAAAATTCAGAAATTCCCAAAGAAAGAAAAAGAAACGAAGCGCGTGAATACAACCAAGGCGAGACATTAACGCCAATCATTGGGGCCGGGCCCTCCGCTACTAGACTTCTTCTTCTTCACAAATTGTGAAACAGACTTCATCATTCGGCGTAGACCGCCGCCCTTGCCTTTTTGGTTCTGGCCAGCAAGCTGTTCATGCATACCGACATGGCGATGCCGGGAATCTGCTTCGTATGGTGGAGGCGGAGGGGGGTTCTCGCTCCATGGGTCATTGGCAAAAACTTGATGCTGGGGATTAGTCTGATGCGGTGCGCCAAATGGTGCGCCATATGGTGCGCCATATGCTGGAGGCTGAGAAGGAGGCCTCTGGCTGGGTGAATCATGGCCACCATGCTGATGCCCGAATTGTGGAGGCTGAGAAGGAGGTCTATGGCCGGATGGACCTTGGCCACCATGTTGTTGTTGTTGTTGGTGCCCGGGACGTGGAGGCTGAGAAGGAGGTCCCTGGCTGGGTGGATCATGGCCGCCGGGTTGATGCCCGAGATCAGTCCGATACGCCGCACCATATGGTGGAAGAGGCCGGAAGGGCAGGGCCTGATGTGATAGAGCGTGGCCGCCGGGTTGATGCCCGAGATCAGTCCGGTACGCCGCACCATACGGTGGAAGAGGCCGGAAGGGCAGGGCCTTATGTGACGGAGCGTGGCCGCCGCGCTGGACTCTTGGATCAGTAGGGCGATACATTGGGCCAACCGGGCCGGCAGGTTGGTCAGGGTTAAAAGGGCGATCGTTCCATGGATCGGAGGCTTGGTTGGTATGTTCAGAGACTTCATGACGATGCTCGGAGGCTTCAGGACGATGCTCGGAGGCTTCAGGATGATGCTCGGAGACTTCAGGACGATTTGGGTCGTGACTGAAATAATCAATCTCATCATTAGTCTCGGAGAGCGGACTGACGAGCATGTCATAATCAAACGAGGCATCCTCGTCGCCCTCTTCGAGCGGACTGACGGGTCGCGGAGGTGCCCTTCTAAAGACGGCATTTTGAGAGTCTGTCGATTGCTGATGTTTCCAAGCAAATGTGACCTCGAGTTAGCTAAATTAAACTCAATCGACTTCCTCCAACGACTTGTGAGGGTAGTAAACTCGCGCACACTTGATCGTTCATCAAGAGCGGTCACTAGGGCGAAGGGAAAGGGCAGTCACTTACAGCTTCTATCCCGATGTGGCTTTCGATCAGGCTCTTCAGATCTTGTGCCAACGCATCACACTGTTGCTTTTCGTTCAGGGAAAGTTGAGACACGGGCTCTAGAACTTGCTCTGCCCGGTTTCCGCGACTGGGCTTGCAGGTGAAATCTCCCCATTGCCAACCCTTCGTCTGGCTGATCCATTGTGGAAGGTTGGCTTGTATCGATGATAGCATGCCATTCTCGATGAGCTGAACTTGCATAGAGCTTTCGCAATTCACGCTTTTGTAATCGCCATCACCCAAGTTTGGAGTCCAAAACGCATTGATCTTGAAGCTCGTTGATGTTTGGCGCCGTATCCGCGAGTGCGTCTTCTGGAGATGGCCGGAGAAACCACCGGACGAGGCGTGGATTGGCGCATCAGAGGGATGTCCGGCATCGATGGCGACGCAGCCAGTCACTATCAGAGCAGAGACCGCCAGACTGATGGCGTGAAAGCTCCACATGTTGGTCTGCACTGTCAATCTGATCCCGGGTAGGCGCAGGCGATTCTCGTTTGCCAGTCTCAATGGAGGAGCTCTGTCCACAGTTGACGCACCATGTCTCTTTTCTGATTCAGACGCATCCAGAGCTGGCGATGCAGAAAGGTTTAAATATCCTCACGCATTGCTGTCGAAGCTTCGATGCAGACCTGAGCCTCTCGAAACTGGGCCCAGTCATATCGCACGTGGCTAATGAAAGGGTCAGATGGACACGTTTGCGGCATGGACAATCGCTACTTTTCATTTCTTGTCGACCGCGAACGGTCCGAGTTTGGGACGCTGGCTGTCATGAGCGCGGAAGAGACACTATGAATCAAGTTCTGAATCATTGTGGCACGTACCGTCCATGGCCAGCATCGTGGACGTTGGAAAAGCTCGGGCCAGTGTCGTCCCCAAACAGACTGTTTCGTTTCACGTAGTAGCTCCTCTCCAAATGATGAATACATGAATAAGAACTGAGCGAGTATTGACTGCCGGGGTTTTGAATGCGTCATAGGCAGAAACAGCTCTGGAATAGGTTCAAGACCCCAATCATGTTTCGCGATGATGTTTCGTGCTGAACCAATGCCTGAGAGCTTTGGGGCGTGTGCGCTTTGTCAATCGCCGCATGGAGTTAATGGGCATGCTGACTCAATGAAAAAATGATTCTGCCTAGTGAAAGAGCCGTGAGCGGGCCTGAAAATTTGCTTACCCTCGTGGTGCGTTCAAAACATCGTGTAGGCACCGAAATGAAAGCATAATTGACTCCGTGATAACCACCTTGAACAGGCACCAAGCAACGCACGGCCTTTTTGAACCGATTATCAACCCTCAATCATCAGAACGTCAAATGACCTTCTCGCTTCCATTGGGAAATGATTAGAAAAGAAAAACCGCGCTGTATAGCAGCCTTGTCCAGATGCTTCAATCTCTCTCTTTCTGCAGCCAGGTTACGTAATAATGCTGCTGGGTGCCGGGTAGCGCAAAGGGGCTAGAGACTGGGGCGCACCTCGCGCACTTTCGGGGGCTGCAGCAGGAGGTTAGGTACCTCAGGTTTCAATTAGGTACCTGAACGTTCATGGTCTTCAGGAGCGACTGCCTTTCGATGCTGCAACGAGTATTGAGACTGGGGAGCTTCGAGAAACCCAGGCTCGCCACGAGCTCTCATTTTCCAGGGATAGCTTCACTGTTCCAGACGCATTGCATCTATTCAGACTCGCCATGGCGGGGCGCAGCATCGGCCAAGTCATGAGGGCCGTGACGCCATATCTCATGCTACTTCTATTCGTTGCCACCATAGGTTCGCTTCAATTTGGCTTCCATCTTGTCAGTAGGCGCAGAAGATCGTCGGAACTCGAACGGTGCATGCATGCATCCTCCCACTTCAACACCGCCGTTCTGTCTTTGCTGTCATGGATACTGGGCGGCCAGGATGCTGATTTCGTCATAGGCTGAGCTCAACGCACCTCAGGATGTCATCACCTGCCACAGAAAGTCCATCTCAGCCGCGGCGCGCATTGCTGACAGGCTCAGAAAGCTCGCCGGCAAGGGCGACGATCAGCATGCGACAGCGGCATTTCTCAAGCAATGTATACCCATGAGTGAAGCTGCTTTTGCCACTATTTCTTCCATATTCACAGTAGGGGGATTAGCTGGGGCCCTCGGTGCTGGGCCTCTCGCATCCACCAGGGGCCGCGTTCCCGCCATGCGATACACCGCTACTCTATACATAGTCGGCGCTATCACGGAATCTCTTTCTAGCAGTGTGTTGGTCATGTGTATTGGACGCTTGTTTTCAGGCGCTGGGGCTGGAGCCTCGACCGTCATTGTCCCCCTCTACATCAGTGAGATCTCTCCACCGGACGAGAGGGGATTTTTCGGCGCAATGACACAAGTTTCCATCAACATTGGTATACTCTTGGCGCAGACACTGGGCTACTTCCTCAGCTACGGAGAGGCGTGGCGTTACATCTTTGGCGTTGGAGCTTGCGTTGCTGCTACGCAACACGTTGGTCTATGTTTGGTACCCGAAAGTCCTGCCTGGCTCGCTGCCAACGGCGGTACTTCGAAAGCCAGAAAAATCCTTCAGCGCATCAGAGGCAATGGTATCGATATTCATGAGGAAACGTCAACATGGGCAAGCGATTCCACAGAACCAGACTCGAACGCGGAAGCCGAGGGGCTTCTTACCCGACCTGATGAAGAGGGATTGCAACCACGAGCGCCATCACGATCGATCGGCCTTATGGGCTTTTTGGAAGTTGCTAGAGATCCCACAACAAGACCTGCGATCATAGCTGTAGTGGGAGTCATGATCATCCAGCAGTTTTGCGGTATCAACTCCGTCATCATGTACTCGGTTTCTCTCCTTGCCGATCTGCTTCCGACGTCCTCCGCCTTGTTGACAATCATTATCTCTGGAGTCAATCTTGTCATGACGATAGCATGTGCACCTTTGCCAGATCGCTTAGGCCGCAAAGCCTGCCTGCTGATTTCTATTATCGGGCAGGGTTCGAGCTCTCTGGTCTTGGCTTTCTCTATCATCTTCAGAGCCAAGGTGGTTTCCGCGATCGCGGTGGTTTTCTTTGTCGCTTTCTTCGCGGTTGGCCTGGGTCCCGTGCCATTTATTATGGCTTCAGAACTTGTCGGCCAGGAAGCAGTCGGAGCGACACAGAGCTGGTCCCTCGCGGCCAATTATATTGCAACCTTCATGGTAGCGCAATTCTTCCCAATCATCAATACTGCTTTGAACAATGCGCTGGGCAGGGCCGGATGGGTTTACTTTATCTTTGCTGGGTTTGCCGCAATGGGAGCAGTCTTCGTGGCTTTCAGGGTGCCAGAGACGAAGGGAAAACGCAGCGTAGATGATGTTTGGGGCCGAACACGTCGAGTTGATTGAGGCTACGAATGATTCGAGAATGAAATCAGCTACGCATCATCTGAAAAGTTTTCCGCAATTATAGGCGTGATGCAGCTGCATCACGCCAGCTTTGATGCCGTCCACGATGTACAAGTTTTCAGCCTTGGTTTTACCATAGACCTCCCTTGCTGTAGCGCGAATAACGTCCTCGAGCCCAGCCATGCCACCGCATCCCATCACTACGCAAATTACGTTGCCAGTGTTCAAAAGTTCGCGTGTAGCCGCGGTCAATTTTTGATCGACCTCGGTTTGGGTCTTGGTGTGGAAATCCCCAGCGCTTAGGCCGGAAGAAAAGACACCCGCAAATTTGAGGTTTGAAGAAGTAGGTTCCGTGCCCAGGAATTGATGGACTCCATCAGAGAGATGCTTTTCCCAGAAGCTGCCGGTCGTGACGATACCCCATTTGCCCGTTGAGTTAACGAGGGATAGGGAAGCCAGGATGCTGGCTTCAAATATTCCCATAACTGGTATCTGCAACGCTGACGACAAGACAGGCACAAGGGTGTGGACACTGTAGCAAGCAAGAAGAATGGCGTCCCAGTTGTGGAACAAGGCGGGCGTGTCTTCGAGCATGGAGACTACGTCCTTTGTGCTGGCACCGATGTCATCACTATCATTGATGCTGCTTGGAGCACTGGTAGCTGTCATCGACCCAACATCTACAGCCTGCGAAATGTTAGTAGCTGCCCCGTGTACCTGCATCTCGTCACGCCCGTGGCCTACATAAGATAAAGCTATAGACCTGGCGGCAACGAGCATACCCTCAGTCATTGCTGCGGATGAATTCGGATTCAGTAGTAGAATGCGCATCGTGAAAGTTCCAGAAAAGCTTTCAACCTCATGGGATCCGGAATTGCTCCTCAATGAGGATTTTTGGGCCGACTCGGCCACGATGGCCATCAAAAGGAACTGCCCATCGGTTCGTATATCATCGAAAACCAAGCAAGTGGGAACCCCGCCATGCGAGGCAGCATACATCACGTGAGCCAAGCTAAGCCCATCGCTCACGGCAGATTCCAGCAATCGACAAGCCAGCTTGACCCCACTAACGCTGGACGCTGACGACGTGCCTCATTCGGGCATACGTCTTTCCAGAGCTCTCCGCCCTATTGCCAGGCACTTCCGGTCTGAATCGCACTCTGTTGTGGCATTGTCTCCTGTGTTCGCCGAGTCGTCTGGAACAATGGCCAACACACCTCCTATCGGTACGTTGAACCGACGGCCCCTTGACAGACCGAACCAAGCCAGCCCCGCGTCGTCTGTAAAGCTCCAGTCCTTCAGGCATAGCTAACGAACGCACTTTTGACGAATAGTTCTCGATGGCGGTACCGGCTTTCTCAAAGTCGGATATGCCGCACAAAACTTTCCCGAGCATCAATTCCCATCTATTGTCGGCCGACCGATCTTGCGATCTGAGGAACGAACGGATAGCAATCTTGTCATTAAAGACATCATGTGCGGCGATGAGGCTGCAGCCGCTCGGACGATGCTACAAATCAGCTATCCCATGGAAAACGGGATTGTGAAGAGATGGGACGATATGCAGCATCTATGGGATCACACCTTCTACGAAAAACTCAAGGTCGACACGAGAGGACAGAAGATTTTGTTGACAGAACCCCCTATGAACCCGCTGAAAAACAGGGAGCAGATGTGCGAGGTCATGTTTGATCGGTATGGGTTTGGAGGCGTTTATGTTGCCATTCAGGCGGTCTTGGCTTTGTACGCGCAAGGTAAGTCTTGCTCGGTCACTTTGCACCCCAGCGTGGCCCAGCCACTAAGACAACCTGTGGTTGCCTGTTGCTAACTCCGGTTTGGATGTGTCTAGGTCTAAGTTCGGGGGTTGTAGTAGACTCTGGAGATGGTGTCACTCACATCGTTCCAGTCTACGAATCGGTGGTGCTCAACCACTTGACCAAGAGATTGGATGTGGCAGGCCGTGATGTGACACGCAACCTTATTAAGCTCCTGCTCCGTCGCGGCTACGCGCTCAACAGAACGGCCGATTTCGAAACCGTCCGTCAAATCAAAGAGAAATTATGCTACGTCTCATACGATTTAGAACTTGACAAGCGTCTAAGCGAGGACACGACGGTTTTGGTGGAGAACTACACCCTCCCTGACGGCCGCGTGATCAGGGTGGGAAGCGAGCGATTCGAAGCCCCCGAGTGTCTCTTCCAGCCGCATCTGGTCGACAGCGAATCCCCTGGCTTGGGCGAGTTCTTGTTCAACACGATACAGTCCGCTGATGTGGATATTCGGGCATCTCTTTTCAAGGCTATTGTCTTGTCAGGAGGAAGCAGCATGTATCCAGGTCTGCCGTCGAGATTGGAGAAGGAACTCAAGCAGCTTTGGCTCACACGTGCGTTGCAAGGAAATCCCGAAAGACTAAGTAAGTTCAAAGTGCGGATAGAGGACCCTCCGAGAAGGCGGCACATGGTGTTCCTCGGCGGTGCGGTGCTGGCCAATATCATGGCAGACAAGGAGAGCATGTGGGTGACCAAGGCGGAATGGGATGAGCAAGGCTCGCGTGTTCTGGAGAAGCTGGGTCCTCGATGAGGAATGCCGTACAAGGCAATTCGACAGGAAAGGTGTGGACTACCGAAGGTATCTTAGGTACTCTAGTCGGGGCGTGCGGCGATCACCGGATACGACTCTCAAGCTTCCCGCCTAGTGACGATTTCGTCGCTAGTCCAGATAGGGCTGCGAAAGCTGCTAAGCAAGGAGCCACGTCAGCTGGAACTGAGGTCGACAGCCCCATTAGATGCCATTGCCACAGGATCTGAGGGCCTGGGGTGGGAAGAATTGAAAAGCATGCGATTACGTTTATTTGAAAGAAAAGTACCATCGAGTTCCTGTAACACACATCATGAGTGGACTCCGGGCTCCTTTCCTCGCCCACGTTCGTTCTCTGCGAAAGGTGCCAGGCCACGGTTGATGGCTTAGTCATACTGTATGCACAATTGATGCGCAGGAACCGGCCGGTAGTTTGCATATAGTGGTTCAGTTCGCCTTCATCGCCTGGCTGCATGTCACACTGCAATCTCAGAATTAGCAACCTCGGTTCGTCACCAACACCCTCTGCCCCGAGCATCGGACAGGAACGCAGGTCGACTATTATTTAGGCGGGCACAACGGCGCCTCGCCCACTCTCGTCAACCAACCTGTTCACTCCACGCTGACGACATTTGGCCAGCTGTCGCACTGTGTTCCACCTGGGGAACCCGACTGGATTCACGCCTCAAAGTGATTTTGTCTCCATAGCGCGCCGCCGCCGCCGCCGCCGTCCTCGTGCAGCAGCAGCAGACGATCCATGTTTGCGCCTCCACCACCGAATCTAAGCGAATGAGTGCTTCATCGATCCGGGCGACTGGCCAGTCGATCACGCGCCTGGTGATGCGAGAACTGCGCTGTGCCGAATTAGTCAAATCCAGGCACCCGTGAGCCGTCTTTTCAGGCGGCGGTAGTTGCTGGTCATCGGCATTTCGAGCGGGAACGAACCCCTTCCCCAACACCGTCTGCCGATGAGCTTGACGAATCCCGCGTCGGGGCCCAGCTCTAATGCGCTCAGCAGAGGTCAGCCGCTTAAGCGGAGCGTGCAAGAAGCTTTTGCGGCCGGAACAAGTATGTCAGATCCCTGATTCACGGGGGGTTTTTTTTTTAATTTGATTTCATGTGTCTCATTTTTTTTTTTTTTTGCTTCACTTTCAAGCCATACCATATGCAGAGTCACAATGTGCACCCATGTATTTTTTTTTTTTTTTCCTTTTTTCCTTTTTTTCTTTTTTCCCCTTTTCGCTGCTTTCAACTCTCTTCCTTGCCGACCAGACAAGTCGCTCTACCATCCCTTTCCTTTCTCTCTCCCCCGTCTCGGCATGACGCATTGTCACACGTCACACGGGGGCATTGGAGGCTGTCCCATGTATGCCTCATGCAGCACATACCACCTGCAGTCTTGATCTACCCTCGGTCCTGCCGGACTGCTGCATGCTGCAGCGGCAGCGCTCTCGCATCGAGAAAGAACCTTGATCCTCGCAAGTCCAGGCCAGACAGAGGTCTGTGGCACGCGCTGCTAGCGTCTGTGAC
>JAPFUF010000502.1:0-25287 GCA_030780645.1 Aschersonia sp. MBC 508
GGCCGCCGGAGGCACACCATGGGCCCCCCGCGTCTTCTTTGCCTCCGGCGGCGCTGCCGCGGGCTGGCCTCGCTTCGCTCGAAGTCTCCCTATGCGTGTTTAAAGGCGATAAACACATGATTGAGTGTCAGATGAGCTGGTGACGCCTCGAGCGCAGCGAGGCCAGCCCGCCGCAGGCGACCCCCGGTAGGGCCGCCGGAGGCAAACCACGGGCCTCGGCGTCTTCTTTGCCTGCGGCGGCGCTGTCGCGGGCTGACCTCGCTGCAAGTTTGGACCGCGCGGCTAATTGTCCGGTTTTTTTTTGTTTTTCTTTCGGGGGGGTATGGATTGGTTGAAGAAGGCCGCGCGGCTGACAGTGTGCTGGTTTTCTGATGCGAACTGATTGAAGAGTGTTCTCTCTGTGTCGAGCGGACGCTTGGGGTCACTGGAGCGTGTGCACCTCGTTTTTCCACAAACACCCTGGGGGGCAGTGCCATCTGCGAACGGCACCGTGGCGGACCGTGAAGCCCTCGATACACAGGCGAGTGATGAGGGAGTGGAGATGACTTCCATGCGCATGTCGAGCCTCAACGACCAAGGGCTTTTGGAAGTTCCGATGGAGCACGCTGTTGTGAATAGGAAGGAAACATGCCATGCAAAAGAGATCCTTGGCGTTATCGGGACTCGGGCCCAGTCTTCTCACAGCATCATTTAACAGCTGGCTGAAACATACACAGTACGCAGCACTCTGCTTTCCACATTCAAGTCTCGGGCAGCTCAGGGAGGCAAAGCAAGCCGATCAATTCTCACAAAACAGCGCAGCACGGTGCCAGCATGTAGAAGCCATCCGGTCTTACTCTCGTTTGTTCTGGCTTCAAAGCGGCCGACAATCTCGCATAGTGTAGCGCGGGCTCTAAGGTCTCTGGACATGCTACTGCAAAGATAATACAGCTAAACACTTCACGTTGGGGTTTTCGTTTACAGATTCGAGCACTGTTCGGGAATTTTTTGGACAAAGCACGGGCCCAATTTACTTTGACTTCATGAAGATCGAGTGTTGGACGCACGCTACTACGAGAACGCTGGGCTCGGCGCAGAGGACCAGACAGGCCGCCGTCGTGCGTCTTTAAACGTCGTGTTCAATACTGGCTTTTGACGTCAAGAACCCATTGGCGTAGCAGCGAGGGCTGTTCCTGCGCCTAAGCCAGTCACGGACAGGAACCCACCGGCAAACATCGTTGTATGTTTTCCAGCACGATCCCTTGTTCCGCTGACGGGACGGCCATGTCCATCTACGCCCGCATGCTCATGGAGCTCATGGCCACGTCCAGTCGTCTGATGTGCCAGGCAGGCTGTTGACTGCGTTCAAAAGCAACTGAGCGGCGTCCGTATTCATTATAGAGAATGGTTTGCATGTGACGTGGTCGCTGGTAAACAGTCTCTTCTGCTCACCGAGACATCCAGCATGAACATCTCGAGATTTCTGGCATCTTTGGATACCAGTTTGCTCTCACGAAAACCATAAAATGCGCCAAATATATCTTACCTTGTATCCTTAGCATGCGGCCAGAACTCGCTGACCAGCAGTGCGTATGTCAACAGGGCAGACGGATCATTTGATTTACAAGGTCAGAAAAAGCATTGTGCGTATCGCAGCAACGCAAGGGCAAGCACGGGACCCGAAAACCGGCATCTCTGATGGACCGTTTGACAGTGGTCGGCCGTCACTTGACGCAGGTCATTCAAGAACTCAACCGAGGAAAATCAGATCACCAGAGATTTTGACTTGGCGCTAAGACAGTCTGGGAGCTCGACATGAAAGAAACCTGGGAAAATGTCGCGCCTTCCTGGTTTTCTCCAAACTCCGCAGGCACTCGACACTTGCCCACTAGCTGGTGCAAGTGTACGCGAGGAGTCCTTGCTGCAGTAAACACGCGACTTTGACGTGACAGCACCAGGTCGCAACTTCCTCTGTGCGCCAGTGCGCTGACTTGGGTTATTGGGCCAAATGGGTTTGGGAAGATCTACTGCACCTTCCAGGTTCGCGGGAAAGTAGGGAAAGAACCGGCCAGGCTCCTACGCTAGTTCGAGGTAGAAAGGCATGGAAGGAACGACCTTCGACAGACTTCTGAAAACGCCCAAGAACAAACACTTCTTTGTTGGTGCGCCATGAGTACCTAGGGAGTTCAGATGGGCGGCGACGTGAGCTTGGGTGCTGCTGAGGAGTTAAACAGCGCCACCGTTCAACATCTGTGTTGGCACGAATAAAGGATATTCTCGATCCCTTCGACAGAGCACGACACTTCCAAAGGTCGCCAGAGTGACGGCTTTGAGAGGGAATAAGACGGGTGGGTGCCCAGCGGCAATTTTGAGGCCCACTGCACTTCTGCGCCTGGGGGTCCGGCTGTCATTACGCCCTGTTGAAGGTTGGAATGCAGGGACCAGGCCGCACTCCGTATGAACCGACGGCTTTGTCCCGTCTGTGAGGGCTTCGGCCGAAGGGCTCGAGCGGCTCTAGCTGATATCCTGCATCACTGTTGTGCACACATACAAGGCAGTACACAGCTATATCCTGTGTAAGACATGTAGGAACCGCAAGTTGCATGAGTTACGATTGCACCAGTAACTGTGAATTGTCCGAGTTTGCCCTGACCGTGTTTAAGAGATCCGGCGTTCTACAGCCGAAAGGTAAGTCCGTGTGTACTACTTACAATGCACATTGGTTGACGTCTACTCTGTGAACTTGTACATGATGTTTGACTGCGGAGCACAGAAACCATGTGATGACTAGGAGAAAGAGGCTGGCCCGTCACTGCCTCATGTCCGAGTTTCTTGCAAGAGCGTTTTGAGTCGACTTCGTCACGGGGTTAGAGAATGCTGGCAGCTGGTATCGCTCTTTGCTGATCTGTAAAACGGGCCACTCAGCGAGACGGGCGGCTCGGAGATGGAGCTAGATACTGCTGAGCAGACTGTTCAGGTCGACGACCCGCGAGTCGGTTTTTCGGAGCTCCCAAACGGGCCGCTGAACCAGTTCTTTGGGACTGCGGCCGCGAGCTACACATTCCATGTTGTCTTTCATGATCCCTTGGATCGACTCCATCGATGCAAACCGCTGTGGTCGCTGAAATTGCTGCGCCTGGCTTCTGGACGAGCAAGTTGTCGTTGAAGGGCGTGCATGTCGGGCTGCGAAGACATTATTGACACGGGAGCCATGAGACTATCTGGAAGACTCAACGAAGACTTCTTGAGCGGGTCCTTTGAATCGTGAGCCTGAGTATAGCCTAGCGGTGGGAAGTCAGGTACCTAGCCGTGAGCTAATATCGCGCCGCCGAAGAAAAGGTGTGAAGTAGATTCTTTCCGTTCCGGCGCTCCACGCGGCTGACGCTGCCGACCTACCCAAAGTGGGCGGATGGCCTCTGCTCATTGGCAGCGGCGTTTTAGGCTCCTCGATTGAGTTATGATATCTGCATCTAGCCCCCAAGGCCAATCAAAGACGGGCTGTCAGCCACCACCACAATCCCAAAGTGGCCCGGTTTCGGCACTGCCATCACGCGGCTTCTCCTCCGACGCAACGAATTATGCACGCGCACAACAGACCAATGCACGCAACATCATCTTTGCTGGGGGACAACCTCTCTTCTCTGGTCTTCGGCTGAATTTTTCTCTTTTTTTGGCCTGCTGCTTCGCGACGTGGCCTTGCTGCTTCGCGACGTGGCCTTGCCAATGGCATTGATACAGGCTGCCTGCGACAGTGCGAAACGTCGCGGATAAGGGCGCAGGCCGGGGTGGTTCTTTTTTGGGGGGCGGGGGCCAGCTCGCCGTGTGGTTTTCTGCTGCATGTCCAACTGTGGTGGTATAGAAACTGGCCTGTGGTCGGGTGGACTGGATGGAACAATACGAAAGCAGTACATAATATCTGGAGGCGAAGGCACTTCCCCCCACAAACCCAGCACGGCGTCTTGATTGAAAAATTTTATCCATTTCGGGAGGCGAAGCTGGCCAATGGAGCAGTGTGCCACATGAGACGGCAGACGGAATGAAACGTCATGGGCATTGCCACCGCCGGCAGTCAGTCAGTCAGCCGGTCAGTCAAGCGACCACAAGCATAACGTTTCATTTTCTTTTTTTTCCAGGGTGAAAAACGTCAATTCTTCGGCACGAATTGGTCCATTCCGATGCCAGACTGATTGCCGTCATTTTGGCGCCGTCCTCAACGTGCTGTCCATGCCGCGCTTCGGAGCATTTCCCCATCTTTTTGCTTCGAAACACGAACGCTTCCTTCCTTCCCTCATTGCGGTCCACCAGTCGACAATACGGCAACTAGGACGTGGGCGTGCCTGACTCAATGAGATGTTCAATATTCATTCGACCGTTTCTCTCGCCGCCCTAGACTGACAAATTCTTCACATTGTCTCGCAACGCTATCCGTCGTGGGCGGAGCTTGGCCCTGGTAGCAATGTCAAACCCGCGAGGCATTCTTCGTCGCCCAGATTCGCCTTGTCCGCCTTGACGAGACCATGTTCGCCATGCAAAGTGATAGCACGATCTGATATTGCATCCCGCAACCGTGGGTCGCGCGCAACCTGCGCCACCGCAAGCGCCTTCCCGGACCCCTGCGCCGTGAGATTATAACTGGCAGATGGACGGAGTATCGTGTGATTTAATGGGCAGCAGTGTCAACGACAATCTTGCCTCGTTGTTGTTGTGGATGCGTGCGCGACAATTGCTGCCCCGTTTCGCTCCCCGCCAAGATGCTCTGGCAGCTTTGGACTCTCGTTGTCCAACGTGACTGCAGACAGAGTACATACAGACAGACATGTTGTAGCATTGAACCGGGTTTCAGCCCCGACTGCGCCTTGCGACCAAACCAAGGGACACTCGCGGTGGACCCACCCGAGCACTGGCTGCGCATGAAAGATAGTTAGGAGTATTGCCGAATGTGGAATGAGCGATGAGCACAGCTCGTATCTCAGCATGACTTTTTGCGACTCAAGCATGGGGGTTAAAAAATGGCATCTCGAGTAAGCTGTTCGCGCCGAGTCGGGAAAACAGTCCATGTTTGAATAAATGCCCCCTCACGGCTGCTCCCACGGCGCGGGAGACACCATTGCGGGTCAGCCAAATGTTCGCGATGATTTCATTCCTGCAGCAGCTCATCGCCTTGATACGCAAGAACATTCTTCTGACCATTGTTAGACGACCGATTGGCTTCGTGCTGTCTACATATGTCTTCCCGCTGACAGTGCTGGGGCTTCTCCTGTCCCTCCAGCCATTCGATTCAGACCCCATCGCGACCGGCATCTCGGACGCATTGCCCGTCAGACCGCTTGTGGAATCCGTCACCAAGAGGCTGGTCATTGTCAGATTCCCGGATCTGGGCACAGATGTCGACACAGTGATTGAATCCTTCACCCGGCCGCTCGACAAGGGCCGAGTCCTCATTCAGGCAGACGAGAGGAATGCTTCATTAACATGTCTTCCCAGTCCCGGAGGCATCAGCGACTGCAACGCCATCGTCATCTTTAAAGACTCTCCCCTAACCCTGACCAAAGCTCACCTCGCCAACCAGACCCGGACGAACCATACGTGGACTTATACGATACAGGGCGAACCAACTCGGAGCAACCGCGTCTTCCAGTACAAGCCACGGAAAAGCGACCAAGATGATCTGTACTTGCCCCTGCAGCTGGCCATCAACAATGCCATCACCAACTCGTCCGTGGTCCCAGACACCGTCGTCTTCGCGCCCAAGGTGTTCTCCGAGCGCTTCGAGACTGAACGTGGCAAGAAGGCCAGGACCATCGGCACACTATTGGTGTTTGCTCTCACCGTAGGCCACTTTAGCATCATCTATCGACTGTCCGGGTTCGTCTCTGCCGATCGAGAGTCCGGCATGGCACAATTGATCGACTCCATGGGTGGGACGATGGCCATTGCGAACCGCGTCCTGAGCTGGCTCATCACCATAGACCTGGTCGCCCTGCCCAGCTATATCGTGATGGGTGTGCTCTACAAGAACATGCTCTTCGTTGACTCGAGCGTCGCCCTGCTGGTGGGCTGGCAAATATTGTTGGGATTCGCCATCAACAGCGCCACCATGTTTGCATCCGCTTTCTTTTCCACATCGCGAACATCGGCGCCACTCATCGTCTTCTTCTTCTTTGCCTTGTCCTTTGGCGCCTACGTGGACACGTCGCAGAGCAAGCCACATCCAATGCAGGCAGTCGTCACAGTATTGTCCTTCTTCTTCCCTTCCTCCAACAGCGTCTACTTCACACAACAGCTGTGCCTGTGGCAGGTGGCCGGCCTTCCGGCTGACATTAGTAAATTTCCAAAGGAGACTGATGGGCTCTTCTCGTCCTCGTACAATGTGGGACAAGGCAGCATGTTGCTCTTCCTGGTGGTCAATATCTTCATGTACACTCTCGGAGCAGTCGCCGTCGAGAAAACCTTGCACGGTATCCATTTCCGGAAGAGAAAGTTTCGTTCCGGAGAAGCCGCGAGTGCAGGCGGCACGGTTGTTCGCGTGGATGGATTGAGAAAACATTTCGTGCCTAGCCTGCTGTCGCAAATATTTTGCTGCTTTTGCTTTTGCAGGAGAAAGAGAACAGTCAAGGCAGTCAACGACATCTCGTTCGAAGCCCAGAAGGGCCAAATCATGTGTCTCGTTGGTCCCAACGGGTCGGGAAAGACAACAACACTGCACATGATATCCGGCTTCATCAGCCCATCCCAGGGTTCAGTCTCACTCGGATGCACGCCCGCGCAGGTTGGTGTATGTCCACAGCGCGACACGTTGTGGGCTGAACTCACGGTGCAGGAGCACCTCACCTTGTGGAATGGCATCAAATCTGGTCGGCGGACCAGCCAAGAGCTTGACTTCTTGATCGACCAATGTGATCTCGGGCTCAAGCGCAAATTCAAGGCCAAGGAGCTCAGCGGTGGTCAGAAGCGCAAGTTGCAGCTGGCCTGCATGTTCGTCGGCGACTCGTCAGTCTGTCTGATAGACGAGTGCACGTCCGGACTTGATCCGCTCTCACGACGCGCAATCTGGGAGATCCTGCTACAGCATCGAGCCAAACGAAGCATAATTTTTACGACGCATTTCCTAGATGAGGTCGACATCCTCGCTGATCACATCGTTCTTCTGGCCGGCGGCCAGATCAAATGCGAGGGCCCGCCGGCTCAGCTGAAGTCCAAGCATGGCAACGGCTACCAGGTGCTTGTACCTCCCGGGGCCGCCAACCCTGGGCACAGATACCCACTGGCTCAAAGTCAGGACAGAGACATCTATACCGTCCCAGACTCCAAGGAGGCATCGAGGGTGCTGTCGATGTACCTGCGCACCGGGATTCGTGATGTTGCAATTGCGGGACCACAATTCGAAGACGTTTTCCTCAACCTTCTCCAAGACGACGCCGCTCTTAAGCAAGCCAACGAAGCTGCCAACATCGATCAGAACTTCCGCATGACTCAGGCAATCATCACACCGCCTTGGACTCAATTCTGGGTTCTGTACAGGAAGCGCTGGACGGTCTTCACCAGGTTCTGGAGCCCATACCTATTTGCTGTTATCGTGCCGGTTCTCATTGCTCTACTGGCTGATAGCATGTTGTTCGAGTACAAGGCCCCCGCCTGCGATGCTCAGGAAGACACCCGGTCCTCTTTGGGAATGGCCCCTCAATTGAAATGGAATGACACTTGCCCGCGTTCAGGCATCACCTGCGATCAGCTCTCTGTATCTCCCAGCCAGGCAAACGCTACGCTTTTCAAACTACTCGAGAACGGATATCAGGCCGTGTCGAATATCAGCGTCCAGGCTTATAGCAAGTTCGTTGATGTGCAGGGATCTCGTGATGATCTGCTACAGCACATTGCGCAAAACCTGACTGCCGCAGGCTATGGCGGCATTTATACAGGAGGGACACCAAACAAGCCTCTGATCGCTTACAGGGCTACTTTCTCTGGCCAGACGGGTTCTGCTCTCCTCGATGTCTGGAGCCAAATGCAGAGTGGGCTCGAGATCAATTCCTCGCAAGAATTGATGCCCAAGAGTCGCAAGGTACGTCGGTCTCAACACCACGAAGTGGCAGTAGAACAGGCTAACGCCAGGTAACGATTCTCTAGCGAGCGGACGATAACGGGACTGCATTCCTCCTTCTGATCACTCTCATCATGAGCGTCTTCCCATCCGTCTTCGTTCTGTATCCCGCCGTCGAGAAAAGCCGCAAGGTCCGGGCATTGCAGTATGCAAACGGAGTTCGGCGAATGCCCATGTGGGCAGCATATGCTGCCTTTGACCTCCTCTGGGTCGTACTCATATGCTTCGGCGTGTGGGCGATAGGTTGTGTGAAGCTCCAAGTTGACGGGGTCGGTCTGCTTCTACCGATTTTCGTTTTGTACGGAGTGGCGGCGACTCTCTTGGGATACATTGTTGGGCATTTCACGAGCGGACCCCTGAAGGCATTTCTGGCATCGTGCGCGACCGCATTGGCTTCATGGACTACTCTCGCGATTGCAGTCTTCGTATGTGCTCCCGCACTTGCGACTTAGGATGCGTGGCAATTAGTCGCTAACGTGACATTATAGGCCGATGACAGCCCTGGTCATATGATGGGCATTGCCTTTGGGGCAGATTTATTCTTACCCATCGGCAATGTCTTTCGAGCCATTCTCGTCGCCTTCAACTTGCAGAACGCGGCATGCGCAGACGGGAAGTTGGTCTCCACGGGATCTTTGCGTGGCTTTGGTGGTCCATTTATCTACCTTTTCCTGCAGATTGCAATTCTTCTGGCCATCATCACCTGGCTGGAAGGCGGTTTTCCCAGCATCCGGTTCGGGCCGTTCGCCAAGGCCAAGGCACAGCGGAAGACGCCATTCATAGAACTGACAGACTTGACTTCGAATGAGAGCGAACAGCTTGGAAACGATACCGTGCTCCAGGAAGCATCGCGGGCTGAGAGCACGCCGTCGGACCTGCTCAGAGTTCTGCACACCAGCAAATTCTTTGGAAGCAATAAAGCCGTCACGGACATTACGTTTGGTCTTCCTCGCAGCCACGTCATGGCCCTTCTCGGACCGAACGGTGCTGGGAAATCGACGTTGGTCAACATGATCCAGGGCGATCTTGCGCCAAGTCTTGGAAACATCATGCTATGTCAGGAAGACGGCAGATCGCCGTCATCGAGACGACATCTCGGAGGTAAGTCTACGTGGCTCTGATGCAGAGACTCATTTTCAAAGGTTTGACGAGACCTAACGATGCCTATCTAGTCTGCCCACAATACGATGCGATGGACATGATGAGCACTCGGAATCACCTCATTTTCTACGCTCGCGTCAAGGGAATCCGGGACGTCAAGGCGAATGTAGATTATCTAATGGCAAAGCTCGGCCTCACGGCGCACGCGCGCACACAGGCGGCCAAGCTCTCGGGTGGCAATAAGAGGAAGCTCATGCTGGGCATTGCGCTGATGGGGACGCCTTCAATCCTTGTCCTCGATGAGCCGACCTCTGCTATGGATGCCGTGGCCAAGCGCCAGTTCTGGAAAGTGATACAGGAAATCGCCGAGGACAGGTCGATCCTTCTCACAGTAAGCCTTCTTTTCCTCCCCGCCCTCTCTATTCTCTGCTTTTTTGCGGTTCAACGCGCTCGCGTGAATTTTTCAAGGTGGTTTCCGTCCTGACCTTTTTTTTTTTCCCCGCAGACACATAGCATGGAGGAGGCGGATGCATTGGCCACGCGCACAATGATCATGGCGCGGCGAATACTGGCGATCGGCACGACGCAATCCCTGCGCCAGCGCTACAGCAACAAGTATTTTGTGGCCCTTGTGCTGGCATCCGCGCCCAACTCATCGCAAGCAGAGATGGACCGCGTTCGGGACTGGCTGCGGAGCGCTGCGCCGGAAGCTCAGTACGAGCGCGAGATCCTCGGCGGACAAGTGCGCTTCACATTTCCCGTGGAGGGCCGTGACGGGAGCGGCCAATTGCCGATTGCGAGACTCATTGAGGCCCTGGAACAAGACAAGGATCGGCTGGGTATCGAGCACTACACCATCAGCGGGCCCACCTTGGAGGATGTGTTTTTGAGCGTCGTGAGGGCGAACAACGTCCAGGAGGAATCCAGCACAATGGAGAAGCGCGCGCCGTTTGGCTTGGACCTGGGCAAGTTCTCAATCTCTCGAAAGAGGAAGAACTGGTCGCGGCTGCCGGTCTAATCGGATGATTTCTTCATCGACCTTGCGACGACGCCTACCTTTTTTGTAAGTAATTTTAGAATATACCATGTACATAGCGTAAATGGCACCTGAGCGCATCGGATTGGCAGCCCGTCTCCACAGATAGAGGGGACGGTGTAGATGTACAGCAATGCTACCAAAGTGTATAATCAGCGAATGCTCCGGGGCTGGCTTGGCGTATCTTGTCAAGAGACGTCGGGAAAGCGACACGAGGCTTGGCGTGCGCACGATCAATCAGTTGATACGCGAGGGGAGTGTGATCGATTGAGGAAAATATCCGTGTGAGTGCCGTGATAGATAGATGAGCACCCATCGTCTGGTCTGAGCTTCGCGGCGCACTGCCGCTTGGAAACTCTTGCCGCGTGCAGCATGCTCGACCGTGATCCGCCACGGACGGCACAGGTCTCGGCCGTGGCAATCGGTCCATATGTATGCGGCATGATCTGTATCCCGAGGACCAGTGCGGTCGGCCCTGTCAACTCGTCGCTTTCTATCGATGCACCGCAGGGCCGACAGGTCCAGGCCATCAAAATGGACTCCTTTTTCAAGGCGATGGCAAAGTCTTCGTCAAGTCTTGAAATTCTCTACATGACCTCCTGTGCCTCCGTGATCATTCAGGTAGACTCTATCAAGGTCATCGCAGGGTTTTGGCAATTTCTACTTTGACGACGCTGCGTATGTGTTTACGACAATGCCTCTGGGCTCCGCAGACCAGACTCTGTCAGCGATTGGACCCTTTTGGACTGAGGCTTCCACAGCCACTCAGTGATGGCTGATGGCTGATGACTGATGGCTGATGATGATGATGATGGTGGTGATGATGATGATGATGATGACGATGATGACGATGATGTTGATGCTACTTTGTCAAGGCTTTCGCAAACTTGGTCAATTTTGTCTTCGTAGCTTGCGTTCATTACCATGCCTCTACAACGATCCTCTATACAACAATCCAAGTAGACCCTAGCAACGAGGCGTCGCTCTCTGGCTATGGCCTCTACGACCAGATAGATCGACTCTATCAGGGCTGTCGCAGAATTACGTCGATTTCATTTTGATAGCTCGCATTCACTTGCCTTAGCAAAGGTTCATCTAGGCTCTATCGACGATCCGTTGGCTTCTATCCGTGGCTTCAGTGACCACCCGGCGAGTAGACCCTGCAGAGGCTCTTGCTGGCTTTCATCTTCTCCCGTTGACGACTCTATCCATTCACCACTGTGCCTCCGTTACAGTGAATCGTCTGCCCGCTGACGCAAGAGCTGTCCATCGAAGCAAGAAAGACCACACACGACGCAATCTCCGACGGCTGGGCGGGACGGCCCATGGGGCTCGTAAACTCCTTTTGAGCCTTTTCATTCATCGTTGCCGGGATCAACGGGGTCCAAACTGCGACACTGTCAGATCGCTGCTCCCGCGACGGGACTAGGAACAGGGAAGGGAAGAAGAGAAAAAAAAACGGCGCCGGAGACACTGACCTGGGCCTGGGGCAACAGCGTTGACTCGGATACCCTTGCCGATATACTGGTTGCTCAAGCCCCGCGTGAAGGATATGATGGCTCCCTTTGAAGATGTGTAGTCGAGGAGATCCGGTCGGCCGACGTACGCATTGATGGAAGCGTTGTTGATGATGACGGACCCACGCTGCATGTGTCGAAGGGCGTACTTGGCCACGTAAAAGTACGAGTGCATGTTGACGTTGAATGTGTGAACCCACTGGTCTTCCGAGAGGTCTGCAATGTCCTCGACCATCATTTGATCTGCGCAGACACCGGGTCAGCAAGCCATCGCATGCATGCACCAGAGTCCAAAGGACGTTATGTATACGCACACGCGGCGTTGTTGAACACAATGTCGATGCCCTTCATCTTCTCGACGGCAAAGTCAACCACCTTTTGGCAGTTCTCCCTCTTGACGAGATCGGCCGCGATCAGGTAGCACGTCCCCCCTAGCTCCTCGACCTGCTTCTTCGTGTCTTGTGCATCGCGTTCCTCCTCGGGGAGGTATGCAATCGTCGACACGGCCCCTTCTTTGGCAAAAAGCACGGCCGTCGCGGCTCCGATGCCGCTGTCACCCCCCGTTATCAGTGCTCGCTTGCCCTGGAGCTTGTCGGCAGCTTTGTAGGCGACTTTCTCGCCGCCGCGCTCGGGCAGCTCCTCCCTGAGGGGCTTTGGATTGGGCATGTCATGGTCCTTGCCGGGAAACGACTGGTGAGATATCGGGATATCTTTCTCTGCAGGCACGGTGCCATTAGAATGGATCGTCTGGTGAGCACTGAATCAGGGCATTCGTTACCTTGATTGAATTGAGAAGCCATGTCTGCCGTTTTGGTCGAAATGCTCTATGATCCAGCAACGTTGCCGGACCACGGAGCAGCCCGCACGGCGACTTGCCGCGTTATAGGCTACGAAATTGGCCATGTTCACCGCACCTGTTGAAGCTGACGTTCCGATGTCGTCATGCTTGAGCTCTATCCTCTGTCGCCGTGTCCGTGATTGGGCGGTATGGCACACTACAACGGGCCCGTTGGTCACTGCTGAGTCATAGACTAGTTCGGTGGCCGCAGCGTCGGCCGGCGTGCAAACTCCAACCCTATAGCTCCTACAATGAATAGGTGGATGAATTATCTGGTGTCGGGTGGGAGAGAGCGAAAAAAAAAAAAAAGTAAAACAACTGAGAAGGGGAAATGAAAATGACCATGAAAAACGGGTGAGGGCTAAATCATATGTACCGAGGCCGCCGGCTTTGGACACTTCAACGGCGAGCTTGGGCGTGGCGACTCCCAGCATCGGCCCATTGCAGATGAGTGGGCTCTTGGCCCAGGGGAACCAGCGGCTGATTTTTGCAGACATTTCTCAGGGTCCTCGCGCTGCCCATGTGCGGCCGATGATATCGCTATAACGGCTTGATGGATGAAAATGGGGCCGACTTCCAATGCGTTTTTCAAGGTGAGGCGGAGGAGAGTGGTGGAGATGGAGACAGAAAACACATGTGAGCGGCGACAACGTCACATGAAGACTAGATTACCAAAGAGGCGCGGCATCACGGCACAAGCATTCTTTTCGAAAATGTGAGTCACCTCCGACGAGGTTTCCCAATTAGTCAGGACTGGCTTACTAGAGCCGGATTGCTGATGGATTAGTTTCACATGTGCGAACTAGGTCACTGGACGGCTTCAACTTGAGCCTCGTCAAACTACACTTTGTTTCTCCGATGGCTAAAAGTACATGCGACCTCCATGCCTGCTATCGCCATCTTTTATCTACAGTCTCATTTGGATTGCCGGCGGCTTGTTGTTCAGAATTGCATCAATCTCGTCCATGATCTCAGGCGTCAGTTTGTCCACGGCCCCGACCGCCCTGCAATTCTCGTACACCTGCTCGACTTTGCTGGCGCCTGTAATGGCAGTGCTCACATTGGGGTTCTTGAGAACCCACGCCAAGGCCAGGGTGCTCATCTTGATGCCCAGCTTGTCGGCAACGGGCTGTAGCTTGTTGACCTGCTCGATGGTGCTCTTCCACGTATCCTGGTTGGTCCGCTTCCAGTAGCCCTTCACCCACTCCACGTTCTGCTGGGCAAACCGCGAGTCCTCGGGGATGCCGTCCTTGTATTTGCCCGTCAGGATGCCCTGTCGCATGGGCGACCACACTGTGAGGCCGAGGCCACCGGTCTCGCGGTACAAATGGGCGAGGTCCTTTTCGACCTTTTCGCGCTGCAGCATGTTGTAGGCCGGCTGCTCGGCGACTGGCCCGATGAGGCCCAGCTTATCGGCGTAGCGCCAGGCCTGGGCGATTTCGTCAGCATCCCATTCCGACGTTCCCCAGTAGAAGGCCTTTCCTGAGTCGATGAGATAGTTGAAGGCGCGGACAGTTTCCTCCATGGGCGTGTGGCGGTCAGGGCGGTGGGCCAGGACAATGTCGACGTAATCCAAGTCCACTCGTTTGAGGGATGCGTTGACGCCTTCAATGATGTGCTTGCGCGAGAGGCCCTTGTTGTTCACTGGGTTGCTGCCGAACGCGCCCCCCCAATATACCTTGGTGGAGATGACGAGGTCGTTGCGCTTCCAGCCAAACTTTTTGATGGCCTCGCCCATGACAATCTCCGACTCACCGGCCGAGTACACCTCGGCGCAGTCGAAGAAGTTGACGCCGCAGTCGTAAGCTGCCTTCATGCAGGCAAAAGTGCCCTCTGCGACGCAAATGTCAGCGACCTGTCTCATTTCACTCTCTTTTCTTCTTCTTCTTCTTCTTCTTTTCCTCTTTCATCAATTTGTTCTCTGGCCAAGCGCCCGGAACGAACGTACCTTTGTCGACGTGTCCGCCATACGTGAGCCAGCCCCCAAGCGACACAGACGAGACCTGGAGACCAGTGCGGCCCAGGAACCGATAAGTCATCGGTGGCATATCATCCGGTTTAGACATGGCGGGCAAATTCTGAGCACGGCACTTTCAGCGGGCGACGTGAGGAAGGAGTGTTGATGTTGGGAGGGATGAAGTTGCGCCGACCATTGGCCCTGAGTGCGCACGTTACGGCCTTATATTCGGATGAAACCGACGGGCAGATTTCGATGATGTCGCCCAAACGCCGGTAGTGAGCGGTGAAGAGGGGGGCCTCCTCCCCCAAGATGTGCCTTCCCCCACCATCCATTTATTAATCACCGGTCTTGGGGCCGGATCGAGGGAGCGCATGCCGCGTCTCCTGACAAATCCAATTTTCACGCCTCGGAGTTAAGACTGGACCCAATCTTCGTTTTTGAAGACATCGTCGCACATGTTCGATCGCACTGCAGTCTACAGCGGTGCAAGCATGTGGCGAACGGGGTGCATCACGCCAGGGCCACTTTCCTCAGCACACGTCCAACCAGCGCGCACCGGCCGACGATTCGGTCAGCATGAACCCTGATGGTGGGCAAGACGCTCATCATTGTGCAGCTGTCGGAGCTCGTGCCATGGCCATGCAGTAGCAGATCGAAGTGTGCACTTCCATGCGCTGACACGGCGACCAGTCCGGAGCCGGTTATCCATCTCATCATCTCGGCCGTAAGCCTGCCAAGCATTTCCCCCTCTTCATGATAAGCCGCGTGGCGTGTGACTGTCAGCCCACGCTGTCATCGCCAGCTGCGAATTCACTGTCAAACATCTCAAAGCTCGCCTTTGAATGGGCGATCATCTCGCGTTATTCTAAAAGATGTCCGCCGGTACTGTTGCCGTCATCGGGCTCGGTAGGAGATCCCTGTGCCACTTACACGGGCGAACCATGCTAAGGGATTCATCCACTGCCCAGGCGCTCTCGGCTTGGTCACCCTCAAGAACCTATTGGAGAAGGGGTTCGAGGTGACAGGATTTGACAAGTCCGATGCCGTAGGCGGGCTTTGGAACTTTACCGAGCACCAGCAGACGTCGGTTCTTGAAAGTTGGTGCCGCCTCTGAACGCAGGCGGCTGTCATGGGTGATATTATACTCACAGAGCGACAGGCACTGTAGCGAACATATCCAAGCAAAGAGTCCGTATGAGGCTGCACAATCGCCGAACAGGCCACTGATGAATAACTGCCCAGATGTGTTTCACGGACTTTCCCTTTGCCCGAGGCGAGCCAGAGACTTTCGGTACATAGCATCGCATCACAAGCTGATTTTATTCCAATCAGACATTGCCTCATACCCAAGTGCGCGCCAAGTGCAACGCTATCTCTGTGACTATTCTCAGCACTTCGGCCTCATGCCGCACGTTCGGCTCGGAAATGAAGTCATCGGCGCTACTTTTGACAAGGTCACTGAGAAATGGACGATTGTGTCGCGAAGCCGCTCGGGCCAGGCTAGGGAAGAGGTCTTTGATAGACTTGTCCTTGCCACCGGCATCAACAGTCTGCCGCACATGCCCGGCATCGAGGGGCTGGACCGCTTTGAAGGTCAAGTGCTGCACAGCATAGGTTACAAACGGTATCGCGCTCCCCCATGTCCCTCTTCGTCTCAACTGACCCTGACAGCAAAAGCAAAGGCCCGAGTCTTTCAAGGACAAGGTTGTCATGATCGTCGGGATGTCAAACTCTACTGCTGATGTCGCGACGACGCTCACCGAGCATGCCAAGCACGTATACGTGTCTCGACGTCATGATGTTTTTATTGTAGGCGAAACCACATGCCATCGTCAAGTGAAGGCCGTAATGGACTTACCCGGACTCGGCAGTTCTCCAGGTTGATCGACGGGAAGCCCATAGACCACAGCCTCACCAACCGAAAAGGCACAATTGCAAATGCGCTGAACAGCTTTGCGCCCGCGCTGGCTCAACGCATGAGCAGGAACATGCTTGGGACCATGACACGCAAAGCGTTTCCCCATATGCCCAAGGAATGGGATCTTGCTACAGCACCGCGCACATCACACGGACCCCCCGTAGTGTCAGATACCATGATACCCCAGATTCTCGCTGGAAACATCTCTCTCGTTAAAGGCATAGCCCAGGTTGTTGACGGCAGAAAAGTGCGGCTGCAAGACGGCGAGGAAATATCTGTCGACGCGATTGTGCTTTGCACGGGTTACCAGACGGGGTTTGCGTTAGCTGGGCCGTACGATCCGACCTTGGAACAGCCAGCAGCCTGGACAGATGCCGCAGGATCAAATTCACGAAAATTGCCCAGCTTGTATCGCAACATCTTCTCCCTCCACATCCCTCACCATCTCGCATTCATGGGATCTGTGACGTTTTTATCGCCCGCCTTCCAGCTCTACGACTTGGCCTCCATGGCGCTCGCCCGGGTATGGTCTGGCGAATTCGCCCTCCCCACGAAAGGAGAAATGGCCGCTCAGGTGGACAGGCAGCAGAAGTGGCTCGTGTCGCTGGCGGCCGAGAGCACCATCATGCCGGGCTGGGTCGACGGTGCCGAGTGGATGGCCTGGGCCGACGAAGCTGCCGGTTCAGACGCCTTGCGTCACATGGGCTACGGGCTCGCGGGGTGGATGCTGTGGTTCAGGGATCCCAAGTTGTCCAAAGTGCTGCTCGACGGCGTTCCAAGCCCTCATCAATTTCGGCTTTTCGACACGGGCAAGCGGCCGGCGTGGAGCGGAGCTCGACAGGAGATTCTGCGAGTCAATGGGATGTCGGTGGAGTAGGCATTGAAGTCGCTCGTGCTCATCATTCTGTCGTTGCCGCGTGTGCATCTCATCAATGCACTTGCTTCTTTGAATTTTGAGATTACTGGTTGGCCTGGAAAAGCGAAGACGCATGTCCATATCATCGGCAAGTGCAGCATGTCACCGTATCAAATACACGGCCGGCATGCAAGTTTATGCCATAATCGTGAGCCGGCGTGTCTTGACACCACCTCTTGAAAATCGATCCAGAAGCTCTGCAATATGTGCCTTCAGTAGCTCCAATGAGGAACAGGGAACAAGCTGAGCGCGGGAATTGCGCGCTGGTCGGTGTGGTGATCCCGTTCGCCCAACGGGATTCCGATGCCAAGAAAAAAACGAGCACCGGCACGACGATTCATCACCGGCAGCGGCGCTAGCTCGGCCGACTAGTCGCATCGCAATTTTACCGTCACCGTTCGTTCCTTGGACCAGGGCCCGCCGCCGGCCTGTCCTTTCAGACGCCGCTAGGCGCGTCCACTTCAGCGGCTGCCTGTTTCCTTCCCACTCTATAGAGCAAGACAGACGCAGAAGAGAGCGGACGCCCTGCAACATTTTTCACCAACCGACAGCAGGCATGCATGCCACATTACATGGAAATACGGTACGAACTCCCACTGTGCACAGGTGGTGCGATCGGAACCCGCAATCGACGCTCACTTCTTCCCCTTTTCCCCCCTCATCCGCCGAGAGCATGAAAATTTTAAACGTTGAATATTGGCTCGGAAGCTAGGCGGTCCGCGCAAGCCTTGAAACCCCAAGCCCTTTCTCCCCCGCGCGCGTCGTGGAACGGAAACACGGCCGTAGAAATAAATGCCTGCACCCTGTCTCCGGCCTCAGAACAGCGCTGAGTGCCTACATGATCCAGAGAGGGTCTTGTTGAACCATTTGGCTTGGCAGCGTGGTTGGGAAGGTCCAGGCTCGATCAAGTACCTACCTAAAGTACTTTATTGTGCAATTGTGTGCTTTCGCATTGACCGATGGATTGCGGAAAACACGAGCATCATGGTATTCCGCCCTTCTTGGACCTCCCACCCAGCCTCTCCATCCATCCTGCTGCAGCAGCACTGGCCTTCCCTCCCCCCAGTCAATCGCGGGTCAATGCCGTCCGCGTCTGCGCTGATGCCAAACTGATAATCAATCCGGGAGCACTGCGTTTCTTCGTCTTCTTTCTTGCGATGTATCACATTAATCATGCCTCCCTCCTCCGCCTTGGTTTCGGTCCCGGCATCGGGCTCATGAGACGGGCTACACGTCATCCGACCAACATAGTGCTTGACACGGGTACAGTGGTGTACCTACCAGGTCAAGGTAAGTACTTTACCTAGGTCGGTAGGCAACTGCAGCAACAACATGTCAAGGTGATGATGCGACGGCCGATACTGTACTCATGTCATGTGCACTTTTGGCTTGTTCTGCCCAACAAACAAAGCCGACGATGGGAAAAGTTGCAATTAGACTAACGAATTTGGTCACATTTGCAAAAGGTGCCCTTCTCCTTGAACAGTAGTTGGTTGTCGGGGTAATGAGCCTTGCATGCCTGCGGTTTTGCGGGTTCGATGGCCGAGTGGGCCCGTGTGGTGGCTGCCGATCGAGAATTATAGGGAGTGAGGTTGCCGCAGCAGGCCCTGCCAGTTGCTTTATCCGTAAAGTAAAGTAAGTACGTAAACGCATCACAACATTTATTCAACACGACACGTGCTTGAGCTACCGTTGCTCTTCCCCAACGGCACTCCTCGTTACGGCCCATTAGACTAGTGCGTCCATTTTTCTCGTTGAAATGTGATAGAAGGTTTGCCACTCTTAGGGCATGTTTACAGCATTCACTCAGTCAGACAGACAGACTACAAGAGCGTACAAAGCACTGCAAGACATCCCTCTCAGTCTTGGGGAAACTCCACAAAGATTAGCCCGCCCAGTGCTCCCATGTCACGACTCTTAGAACGTAGACCCTGGGAGCTAGCTGCCTGCACGCACGTCGACGGCAAAGGCCAAACGTCAGCCAGCTGAGCTCCATTTACAGGCATATGTGCGCGTCTGACGCCCATGATAAGACTACCCCCTTTGATCATTGACATGGAGGTGTAATCGGCCATCCTCACAATCTCAACTCTGGCGGGTGTGGCCTCCCCTATGATGCGCACTCCGAGCATCGGCCCAGGAAACGCCTGCCTCATAACGGGATCCTCGTGAGTCCCCCAATTGGCGATCGAAATGCCTCACCTCGCCTCGCCCCCCGACCATCAAGACAAATGTCAAAAAAGTGTGACAAGGGGCTTCGGCCACGGACCTACAGGCCTCGAAGGAGCTGGAGCTGGAGCTGCGCCTCTTGTTGCTCGCGTTGGCCTGCATCTTCACAAGCCCCCGAACCCTCAACGTTACGCTGTGCTGCATCCGCGCTGGCAAACCTGTGGCATTACGGTGTGCTGAAGTGGTGTGAATCACGATCTCCGAGGGCATGTAGAGGAGACAACTAGACGTACACTCAAGCGTAGCTAAAGACATCTTGAAGCTGAGACTCTAATTGCATGGACGGCCAGATCGATCTGATGGCTGACCCTGGAGGATACCTGGGAGACAACATGCGACCTTGCCAGCAACCTGGGCATTCTCTGATCCCTTCACAATCCTCAGCGTGACATCTGCTAGCTAATCACAGCTCTCTGGGCGCGGTAGGTGAAGTGCTCGAAGTGCAAGCTTACCTCGGTCTCAGTGCCTTGATCTCGAAGACGTCGATGATTGCCCGAGCCAATATGATAAGCCAGTAGACTCTCTTGTCGTAAAGCTTTGAACACCGCCGATTATCCGCCTGGCGTTGGGTTGGTTCTAGAACACCGGCAAGCCGCCAAGGAAGACTTTGGGCCCATCGAAGGTGGTGAGGTCTATCGTAAGCCGATAATCTGCCCCAGAGATTCCTTGACTTGTGAGCAGTTATTCAAATGAGTCAGCTCTACCAGGCAGATGAGAGTATCAATCTCACGTCTGTTAATTACATCACCAAACCGTGTCTGGGTTAAAATAAAATAGAAAAGAAAAGAATTTATACCGGACCTTGTTAAGCTCATTTTTAAGTTCGTGCAAAGTCAAATCCCGTAACGCCCCGTCACACATCTGCCCCTGAAGCGCAACGGCCGCGTTGTAAAGTTTGAGCGGCTCGCAAGGGGCCGCCAGAAAATGACTGGCTCTAGCCGGGTCTATGTGAACAAGCGCCCAAGGCGAATGGACCCTCACCAACCCCCTCCTGATTGGTGTGAATGGCCAAGAGGTGCTGCTAAGAGGAGAGCACGAGTATCGAAACGAGTCGTCTGTGGCGGGCGTGCTCCCGTGAAAGCTGTCCCTCTAGCGACTCGTCAATGGCGGCCAGCATTCTATTTGGACCAGTTTGCAGAATGCCAGCCTGCATTTCTGAACGACCGCACAATCGAATTGTGCTATTGTTCGGCATGGATCGGATTCTCAGCTAAAGTGCAGGCAGCGATGGCCTGCTCTGGGCAGGGCTAGTCTTCGTGATTGGCGCCGCCCATTTGACCCGAGCCTGTCGCTGCCGCCATCGACGCATCAATAGCCGGCTGTGGCGCTCGGTTTTGCATTCGACCTGGCCGCAGCGAGACAATCTATGCAGAGGTCCTTCGCAGCGATCCCATGTCTTCAAGCCCATTGACTTCAAGATTGGTGGCTTCTCGCGGCTGGCCAGCCGTCATTCGGTCACGTCTGTCGCTGCTTGAGCGGACGGATTTGGTCAGATCTGCAGCGGCTTCGCGTGACCTGGGAACGGCTTGCTCCGCCGCTTAGACCGTTGCTGCTGTCGGGCACGCTCGCCGATGGAGTAAGGTCGCTTGCGTTCGTGACTCGCGTTGGCCTGTGTCCATGAGTTGCGTGGCCCGTGGGCACGTATTTGCTGCTATTCTATCGTCCCAGACCACACGGCCAGCAAGAGACGTAAGGTGACGCAGAGTGCCATGCAGCCAAGCCCTTTGACAGCCGATGCCTCGTTGAATCGTGCATCGCTTGGACGAGTTTGTCGCGGATCCATGCCGTCTGCGTCTGCGCCGTTTGCCAGTCGAAGGCGGCATAGACCGGTGCGCTATGGCGTGCGCGGTAATAGTGCGAGGCCGGCGAGACCAGCGCCAGGCCCGGACCAGCCAGGGCAGCCAGGGCAGGGCGTGCCTTCCCGTTCGTTCGCCCTGGCCGGCCTTCCTCTGTCTGCCACCACGTCGTGCTCGTCGTGCCTTTGGACTGCGCGTTTGCTTCTTTCACTTGGCATCATCTTGTACACGATTTCATCTTCTCTGAGCATATCGTAGTATTTCCAATACCTTGACCAGGTACCTCCTAGTCCACCATCTGTCCAGAGGCGGCCTCGGAAACGGTGGCTCCTTCCTGTCACCAGGTAAGCCTGCCTGACGCATGAGCCGACGAAGGGCAGCACTTGGTCCTTGGCCCCGACCCCCTTTCACCCCCGTTTCCCAGGAGTCTTCACTGGTGGTGCTGCTGGTGCTGGTGCTGCTGGTGCTGCTCCACCCGTACGAGCTCCCGCGTGCCTCTCCAGGCTCATCCTGTTGGCTCGTCTCGCCCACCGCCCACCGCCCGTTACCGAACAACGCCAACATTCATACTTTGCCCGCTTCTCGCCGTCTCTCTTCACCATCGCTTCGCCCATCGATCGACGCTCAACCGCCTCCGCCCTGCCCCGTCAATCGGAGGCTGCCTGGAGCAAACATCTCCCCGTCCCCTCATCATGGCCTCCTCGTCGTCAAATGTCGTCGGGGTTCATTACCGCGTCGGGAAGAAGATTGGCGAGGGTTCCTTTGGCGTCATCTTTGAGGGGACCAATCTGCTCAATAACCAGCAGGTGGCGATCAAATTCGTACGCCCTCACCTTTTCCGCCCACGAGCCTTGTTGTCCTCCATTTCTCCTCGTCCTGCTGCACGTACTGACGCCTCTGCCCGCCAGGAACCTCGCAAAAGTGACGCCCCACAGCTTCGAGATGAATATCGTACATACAAAATCCTCGTCGGATGTCGTAAGCACCGCCCTCGTTTCGCGAAAATTGACTTCCATTACTTGCGACAAGAGCTGACTTTGATGTCTCTCGCTTAGCTGGCATTCCCAATGTCTACTATTTCGGACAAGAAGGTCTTCACAATATCCTGGTGATCGACCTGTTGGGGCCCTCTCTCGAGGATCTGTTTGACCATTGCGGCCGTCGCTTCAGCATCAAGACGGTCGTCATGGTTGCGAAGCAAATGTTGTCGCGGGTGCAGACCATTCATGAAAAGAACCTCATCTACCGCGACATAAAGCCAGATAACTTCCTGATTGGCCGACCCGGTACTAAGGCTTCCAATGTCATCCACGTTGTTGATTTCGGCATGGCCAAGCAATATCGCGATCCCAAAACAAAACAGCATATACCCTACAGAGAACGCAAATCACTGTCAGGTACAGCTAGGTACATGAGCATAAACACTCATCTCGGCCGCGAGCAGTCTCGGCGTGACGATCTCGAGGCTCTTGGCCACGTCTTCATGTATTTTCTCAGGGGTGGTCTCCCCTGGCAAGGCCTGAAAGCTGCTACCAACAAGCAAAAATACGAGAAAATTGGCGAGAAGAAGCAGACCACCTTGATCAAAGATCTCTGCGAGGGTTTCCCTGAGGAATTTTCAAAATACCTAACCTATGTACGGAATCTGGGCTTCGAAGACACCCCTGACTACGACTATCTACGCGAGCTCTTCACACAGGCTCTGAAGAATACGGGCGAGGTCGAGGACGGCGAGTACGACTGGATGAAGATCAGCAAGGATTCGGGAAAGGGATGGGACTCCAAGCCGCCACATGGAGCTGGCTACCTACACAACCCAAACGTTCGTCCCGGCGCCTCTCAAATGGAACTGCACAGTGGCCTTCGTCCTGGGAATACCACCTCTCACCAACAAGCACAGAATCTTACTGTCAGCCGTTTAAACGCCGCACAACCTCCCCCTCCCTCGCCGATCAAGCAGATGGGCAAGAGAGATCGGCCAAACGCCCCAGGCGCTATTTCGACTCAGAGGAGCAGCGCAGTGGGAGGTCTCCGGGGCGACTTGGGCACCCCCGCTGGCTCGACTCAAGCTCAATTTCAGAACAGCACGCAGAATCTACCGCAAAGGTCGCAGCAGAACCCACTGATGGCCCCCGGCCAGCCAAGTAGCCGCCCTGCAGAGCCCCAGCCGAGCGGCTTTCAGAAGTTCATGAAGACCATCTGCTGTGGCTAGGTGCCTCCTGCGAGCACTCGATGCCTCGGCTGTTGGCCTCGTTGGTGTTGTTGGCCCTGCTGTGGTTGCATTTTCGAGTGCATTCGCGCTTGCGTTTCCCGCGTTGATCCTCCGCGTGGTGCCTCACTGGCGACCTCTCGCTCCTGGGACTGGGCAGGGACTGAACACGGGGTTGAATTGGAGGAGTAGCATGGCCACGCCTCGGCTCGTCCCGACCAGGATGCGACGCGACCCGCTGCACGCGTATCGAGTGAACCAGTGGACAGCGACACGAATCGAGCAAACGTTGCATCGATGGGGGCTGGGAATCGAAAAGGCATCATTTTGAGAGACAAATTTTTCATTAAGGAAACATACAAACTCGGTACACGGAGGGAACGGAATTCAGTACTTTACAACATCTTTTCATACCGAAAACTTCGAAGATTGCGTTATCGGCATCGAAAAAGTCTTGCTGCAGCAACTTTGTTGTACCAGCAAATGGGTCGTCTGCGGACGCACCAAAAGTTGCGTCCGAAGGTATATTCCTCAAGCACCAGCCTGCCAGCCATGCCAAGGGTCGTCGACAGAGAGACCCGACTTGCGGTAATGATGGAACGACATTGAAAACTCCTCGTCCCTACTCCCACGAATTGAGGAATAGGAAAGTTTTTCATCATATTGCAAATTCAAAATTTCGCTTTTCTTAATTCCAGGCATTTGACTTTATAAGAAGACAGCTTTCTCAGACTGCTATCAATGTGCAGCAAGATTGCTCTACGCAAGAGTCACGGTACGGACAGCATTGAGTTCACGCATGAACGTTGTCCCTTTTTTTTTGGGTTCACCTTTTAGTCCTTTCCCTCCTTGGCGCTAAGCTCCGATGTGTGATTACTTTGGACTTCCTGGTCGCTTTGAGGTTACAGCCGCATTTTAATGGAAGGGGTTTGCGGACTTGTGCTGTCAATTGCTGTGGAACTGCGGTAGACGTACTTGGTTCTTTTTTTTCGGGGGGAGAGGGGAGAGTTTTCATGTCATGCGGAGCGTTACTGGGGATTGTGTTGAGTTCGGTACTCGGAGAAGATGAGATTTGGGAGATTGAGAGAGTTGAAGCGTGACGGGAACATAGCAAGCCGCATTTTCTTTTTGCGGCAAACATCTTTTGGCAATGGAATCAGCACATTGGGCGCAGAATTTCTGTCGCTGACAGCAATTACATGGTCGAATCTCAACGTGTAACGATCGAATGTTTAATATCATGGATCACCGTTCCAAGGATGAGTGGACTGACACGGCGAGATGACATGCCAAGACGCATCTTCAAAAAACGGACGACTCCACCAATAGTTGAGGTCTCAATAGTGTACAGCTAACAGTGACTGGACAATGTTTCGCACATCGCCGACGCGTAATGACCCTTGGATGCTCCTCTTGACACAGGCCGAACTCCCAGCCCTAGATTCGTGCCAAAAAAGCTAGAGCAGAATTTCTACGTGAGCTTCTCAGAAGTTCTATGTGAGCTTCTGCTTGATGAAGAAGGAGCGCAGATGCGAGAGCTGCCAAGCGCATGTGAGTCCAATGACGACAAGCTGTATCAAAATCCATCGAATGACGCGAGCGTTTGTTGATTCGGACTGATCTCTGAAGTCGGCCTCGCGTTCCTAAATCCAGACGCTCGGCGGCGCCTTGCATCAGAGAGATGGCC